>ML109780.1:0-38366 GCA_003697995.1 Taxidea taxus jeffersonii | reverse complement strand
GTGTGTGTGTGTGTGTGTGTGTGTGTGTGTGTGTGTGTGTGTATGAGTTGACTTTTAGGTATTTTACACTTCAGCAATGCAAATAATTACAAGAAACTTTCAGCCTTTAGGAAAAAATTTAGAATATTTGTGTCACTTAGTTAAATCCTCAGTAAAAAGTGTGAAACAGTAGGATGTACCTACAACTAATTATGAGTCAGCATTACCTGTCTTTGTTCATAATCGCAAAAACCCATTTGCTATTGGCTTTTTTGGTCTCAGTTCTTAAATTCGCCAACAAAAGAAAAAAACCTGGCATTTACAAGTCATTTGCCTAGAATAATCAATTTCCCCAGAAGTAATATGAACAGATAGTATGTGAAGTTGCTCAGATACTACTTTACCCAATGAGAAGGATAATTCAGTTGCTCTGATGATCTAATTATAAATTTTAAAACAGACCTTAAAATTTCAAAATTGGTTAACCTGGTGAACACTATTTGTACTACTTATTTCTAGTAATCAGAACAAAGTAATTTTCACTTTAAACATTTCTGTGAAATTTGTTGCTGGAGGCTACACTCTATTACTCAACATACAATAAGATGCCAAACTACACTGAAATATATGTAATAACAGAAATAAAATTCTGAAGTCAGATTATGTATATTGTGTTCAGTTTATTTTCCTTGGACAAAAGGTCTAACATAATGTAAACACATATTCTTTTACTACACTTTTTATTCACTTTTTGGTGTCTGCTTCTTGGGTTTAACCTCATTATAAAACCAACTTAGTTGCCCTAAACCTGTGCTCAGATAATGAAGTGAATCCCTCCAGGATATGCAGAGAATGAATGTCCTGTGGTTCCCTAATACCTTTACACGCCCATGCATTCCCATATATGGTAAGGTCACAGTATCTCCTCGATATTAGATGCTCAGGGCCAGAGTGACATCATAAAAACCATGACATCAGAAAAACCACGATGCCATTTACCTAAAAGCCTTAAGGAGAAGAGGCCTGGAGCCCTGAACAAGAGTTTCTCTGCACACCTCTCCCAGGTCATGGAAATATTTGCTGCAACATCCTATCCAGCCTGAGGAGGAAGGATGAAGCTATGGTTCCTGTGCCTCAGTTCCCAGGACACCAACACTCCCTTAAGTAGCTGTGGTAAATAAATGTCTCCTCTAAGCCATCTAAACGTTCTGGGCTTTAAGTGCCCTTGAAACACATGAGAGCATTCATGTAATGTAACAGCAATCAGAAATTCCAATGGCTTTTTTTTAAAGTATATACACTGGATATTTAAATATACATATACACACATATACATATCAAAATAACCAATATGTAATTGCCATTTTAAATAAAAATGCACAAAACTTTGCAATTCCATGCTCATTTTGCACCAAAAAAATCTTGTCTGTAACTCAATTTGGCAAGTATTTCATGAGCATCTACTATGTGTTCTATATGTGAGAATAACCTAACTTCGTGTGATTCATCATTTGCTGTTCTTAAATTAAGAATATCATGTGCCCCTGTGTGTGTCCCCTCTATAAATTCACTGGAAAAAGTGTCTCCTTTAAAATCTTCAATGAGGTTATTTGCTTAACTTCTTTTTATTTGTTCATAAGAATGTACCAAAATTCACAAAAGTGGACAACTTCCAATGTGTATTACCAGTCAAAAGCAAAAACCTGTGAATGTAATAATTTAAGTCTAGCTGAAACACAGAGATTTCCTGGAGAATGTGAAATCAGTCTCACAGAGAAGGTTAATTTTTTTAAATGGACCAATGGTAATGAAAGCAAGAATTCTTTTACAGAGGCAAAACTACCTACCCTATGTTCTGATGGCCCCAGGACATTTTCAGTGATCATGAAAATTAGGGGGTTGGATTATACAAAGAAGCAAAGAAGTCTAAGGTATTACTGGAAATTTGGGGAGAGATCATTATCCCCTGATCTCGTTACCCATAATAATGACCACCAAGTGCCTGACTAATTGCCAATTTCCCCTTGACACAGGTAGCATAGGCTCTGGAAGATGCTGTCATACAGATTTAATGAACTAGCTTTCAATAGAAATGTTTAATATGCATATGTGTCTATGCATATGTGTGTATGCATGTGTGAAGAAAGCACAAACACACTAGCTGCAGATAGTCCTGGAATATTATAAATAGACTGTGTTTCTTTTGTTCTCTAATAAAGAAATGGCAGTTCAGAGTAGAGCTCCTTTGCCAACATGCTTTGTACCCATCACAGGGGTTTAAGCTCTGTCTGTTCACATTATCCTTGGCTCTTCACAGGAACTGCTACCAAGCAAATCTCCCTATAGAGAGCCTTGATTTCTCTAAAAATCATTTACTGTGCACTAGAATTTTCAGAGGAAAAGATTATGTGAGAACGGTAATTCTATGACTCACACAAGGAAACCTTCAAACAATGTGCCATCACAATAATACAAGCAAGCAGTCTTATTTGTCAAAATGACAAGGATAGGCTCATTCTAAGGAGGCTCGTGAGGTCAGGCAACCTAATGTCCACATCTAGTGTCATGGAGGTCATTGTAACAAGCCACAGTGAACCCCATGAGACAGGACCATTCATACATTGATTGAAGGCACATGCTGAGTGGTGTAACAGACCAGACCCAACAGTGAGGCCACTCCCCTTCACTGAGCCTCGTTTATCAGGAACAGCTGCAGAGCAATGACCCCCAAACAGCTATTTCACTGTGCAGGTAAGTATTAAGATGCCGTTGGACAAATAAGACACACAAAGGCTTTAGGCTTCAACAGAGTCACTCATTCCAAAAGCGTGAATAACACAAAGAAGCCCAAAACATTTTTTCAGTGTGACTCCCATGGCATTGTCGCACCATGTTTATCTCCAGTTGAACAAAAAAAAAGGGGGGGGGGAGAGATGCAATTGCACAGCGAATTTCACAAATTTCACCAGCTGAATCTGACAAAAGTGCCTCCAAACTAACTGCTGAGGTCTGAATTTTCCAGTTAGGCTTTCCATCTCCATCCAATTAACTGAAATATTGACGAAACTTTCCCAAATGTTGCCCTAGACCTACACTGCCTTACTGTCCTATTAAACCAGGTGCTGGCTGATTTATTTTCTCTGCAACTGGGGACTCAGAAATAGCAGCAACCCTTAAGGAATTTTTAATGGAGCTAAGCTCCCACACGTGCAAGCTAATGACATGGACCCCACAGCAGCGCCTGGAGAGTTTGTAGAGATTCTTAAGGACCGCCTTCCGCAGCAGAATATACACCCAGGGATCTAAGATTTGATTCCACGTTGCCATTCGGAGAGCGAAAATTGTTGTTTCACAGGTCTCCCGAGAATGATCTCCGTTTATTCCAATGTTGGCCATTGTCACCTGCAAAACAAGCAAAATAACAAAATTCATTGATACAGATAATTTCTCAGTCCTAGAGTTGTTTAACTTAACTAGCTAGGCTACAAGGTATCCATTTCACTTTCCACAAAGTAATGTTATTATGCAAAACACTGACATAAAGAAATGAACAGTAGCAGCAACATTGATGTAGACATTTGGATCCTTTGAGTTTATATTGACATTAAAACTACAAAAATGATAATTTATATGGCAAGTCAAATGTGCACAAATAGAATGATCCAAGAGAGGACAAACACTGATATAAGTAACTGACCTTTTCTTACTTTTGGGAATAGTAAGTTCAAAGCCAATACAAGTGTGTATGTTTCCATGAAAAAAAAAACTTGCTTATATGTATATAAAAATACAGATAAACTATAGATAAGGGGGTTTTAGAATGAATTCAGAGCATCTGATACAATTTGTAACTGGAAATAGTGTTGTTCCAGAATGTTACTTTTAGAGTTTTCTGCTTGGTAACTACAATACCAATTTCTTCTTATTTCATATTCCCTTCTCTGCATCCCTCACCCTTGCCTTAACTTGCCTAGAATATTCCAAAAATGCAATGGAATTTTCTAAGGGTTTGAGGAAATGATTCCCCTTATAACAATGTATATTTTGGTCCCATGTATCCATTTCCTGACCACCCATGATGTTAAAAAGGAATAATTTTGTGGAATAAGTTCCGTAAATGGTCCCAGCTACAACTTAAAACTGGCCTAATCACAGAGCCTAGCTTTGTGAAAACAAACAGCTGCAGAAGAGATACACAAGAAGGTTTTGAAAACACCTTGGTTATAAAAAAAAAAAAGTAAGAATAAATGAACAAAAGGTGAAACTGAAAAATTAAGGGAGGGTTAGACCATTACACCACCAGCATTAAGAGAGGATATAACAAAGCCTAAAATCCAAATGAAAAGAAAATCAAGTCTTTCTTGTCTTCTTAATGGACCATTATCAGAAGGAAATGTCTTAATTTGGCCTGTTGATATTAATGGCTGAAGGATAAATGTCCCTTATCAAAACCTTCATTATCTACACAACAAAGTACCAGCTCCTTAGCTGGTTCCTGGATGACACATCTAAGGTCTGCCACAATCTCATCTCCCCTGCAAATACCCTATAATCCAGCCTGCCCTGAAGGCTCACTTGTCCCAGACACACTGTGCCCTTCTCAGCTTTGGCTTTATTTTGGACTCCCATTCCCCCTTCCTCTGCCTGGTAAATGCCTATCCATCCCTCAAGCCCCATGTAAAAATGGGTTCATCGCCATGAAACTTTCCCCAACCTTACCAACATGGACTAGCAAGTTGCTCTCTCCTCTGTGCCACCACAGCCCCCTGTCCACAGCCAGTTACATCACATCCCACACTGTATGATAATTATGCATTCATCTCTACATCTATACACATCTCTTTTTTTTTTTCTAATATCCAGTACAAAAGCTGACACCTAGGATGTACTCAATAAGTGTTGGAATGAATAAAACTATATTATTTTCTATTCATTGAGACTATTTCTAGAAGCATAGGGACTAGTCATCAGAGGAATATCTGATCGTCCACCATAACCATCTAATATTTTGAGGCTTAAAATGTTTCTGAAAGCTTTAATACAATGTCACCCACTAGTAAAGGATTCCAAAGTGGTTTGTTATCACTCAAAAAAACAGGATCTTGCAATCCGTGCAAATTCCTTGGGAAATGGTTCTTTGCTTCAGGGTTCATTTCCTAGGGAAATAATGTATCAAACTGTAGGTATAAACATTCTGTAGCTAAGTAAAACCAACCAAGTTTCAACACAGAAAAAAAATCACAGTCCTTACCTAATAGTACCTGGGTCAGGTATAGACTCTATGCCCCTGTTCCCCAAGTTAACCATTAGGATAGAATAAGTAAACCCATATGGCCCAGTTTCTCTTAGAAGAAGGTAGAGCCAAGACCCAATGGGCAGTTGGAATGAGATATTTTCATTTTATATTTTTCTTTACTCATCAAATTTACTCATCAAATATATATTGATTATCTGCTATGTGCTAGGCAATGTGTTAAATGCTGAAGATATAATGGGAAACAAAGTAGGCATGTGCCTGCCCTCAAGTTACTGACAATCTGTTTGCTGGGGTTTAGGGGGGAGATGGGGATTGGTTCAAGGATGAATGAATAAGTATTTCTCTTGCCTGGTGAGTATGCCATGAATGCATTTCCTATTAATGACTACATGTGTTCCTAGGAATCTCAGACCCCAGCCAAGAACCTGCTCTGTATAGTTTGGAACAAAGATGCTTCCTGTAATTGCCTGGAACAGCTGGGCCTGGTTTAGAAACACACAAATTAAAAACACCTGAGTTACATGGTGTGCACTTCTCTCTCCCTGCAAACAGCTGTATGGTCACCAACTGTGCAAAAACATTGTATCCTCTGCAAGGGGAAATGTGTTAGTATACTTTTTAGCATTGTATTGATAATGGTATATCATTGAAAATTCAGGACAACCTAAGTATCTAACAAAAAATAAATTGTGGTAATTTCATGTAACAGAAAAGTATGATAACATTAATGTTTGTGATTACTAAACTGAGTGATCCCAATTTTGGAGAAAAAAAAACCCAAATACATAATTTTGTGCATGTATAGAGAAAAGACTAGGGTGTGTATCAGTATCTCAATTAGTTATCTCTAGACAGTAGAATTACAGAGGATTTTTATTTTCACCTTCGGTTTATCTCTAATTTACTAATTTTTTTCAGATAGATCATGCTTTGCTTTTGTAATTTATGCATTTTTCCAAGTGATTTGTTGAAGTACTAAAGAATCAGAACTAATGTGGATTACTATGCATGTCTATGTGTTTGTGAATAAGGTGCCACAGAATTGCCCAAACAGTTTAAGCCCTTGATAAGACTAGCAGGAGGAATGTGGGGCCTGGGGTAAGAATGAGGAAGTCCGCCATTTTCCCTGGGCTCTGTCAATAGTCACCTCACAAGCCCTGAGAGCATTCTGCTCTGGTCAACCTATCCAAACTTGAATTCCAAGGACTTGTGTACAGATTTTCATCAGACACTCAGCCTTTCATCTGTCTGGTTTCCCAGCACATGGAACCAGAGAAATATTATGTGTTATTTTTTGAAAATATCTTCCTTTGGACCTTGGCATGTTACACTTGTTCATCCTGGCTAATGATTAGAATTCTAACTGAGAGATGTGCAGGACCAAGCATTTGAATACTCTGTGGAAAAGTCAACTAATTAACCTGACACCTCTAAACACTCAGCACTAAGATGAGAGAGAAATAATAAAGTCAAAGAAGTGTATAGGATGAAGAGATTATGTTCATTGCTGGTCGCGAAAAGCAAAATAGGTAGATGGTGAAATAAAATATCCATTCATTTGGGTCATCTGATACAATTATATCCATTGTAAAGGCCGCCAAAATTAATAAATCTGCCAGGCTACTTGACTCATAGGTAAGTTTTTTTTTTGGAAGTTATTCTAACATCCTCTACCATTAAGTCTATGTATATCTGTGGGCCACTGTCAGGACTCCAGTAGCTGTCCACATTTAAAAGCAAGGATAATTTTAGGGGTGCCTGGGTGGCTCAGTGGGTTAAAGCCTCTGCCTTCAGCTGAGGTCACAATCCCAGGGTCCTGGGATCATGCCCCGGGCTTTCTGCTCAGCAGGGAGCCTGATTACCCTTCTCTCTCTGCCTGCTGCTCTGCCTACTTGTGATCTCTCTCTCTATCAAATAAATAAATAAAATCTTTAAAAAAAATAAAAGCAATAGTAATTTTAAAAATTATGCTTTTGTTCCTCTGCGTAATCCTAAAAATAAATTAATCTACATCTCACTCATATCTGGGATCTAAAACAAACAAACAACAACAAACTAAACTCACAGACACAGAGAACAGATGGCCGCTTGCCAAAGGTGAGGGAACTTCGTGGTGACATTAACTAGACTTCTTGTGGTGATCATTTTGCAATGTACACAAATATCAAATCATTATGTTGTATACCTGAAAGTAAGATGATGTTATATGTCAATTTTATCTCATAAATCAATCTAGCAGCGAGTAGCTTTTGAGTGTTTACTATATCCAGGTATTGTGTTAGATACTAGTGATGCAGAGGTGAATATTTAGAGAAATCTCATCTAATATCTGATATATGTTGCTTGTTCTTATTTCTGTCTCTCAGACTGAAATAGAATCTTCTTGAAAGCATATATTTTCCTCTGATTGGTTCCCTGTTGTATCCCCAGCACCTGGCATAGAGTAGGGCAATCAATATTTGTTGAGTGAATTAAATGAATGAAGTCCCTATGAGGAAAGCCCAGTGAGAAGGCAGTTAAATGCTATAGCATAAGACAGGCATGTAAAAGATACCATAGGCCAGGCTATTTACTGACACATGATCTCAGGTGCAGTCATTGAAAATCTGAAGTTTTTGCAAGTTTTCTAGTATATCAAAACTTTAGTTATTCACACTTGACTAATTTTGAATTTATGGTGATTCTGCTGTAGTTTGTCTGAATTTTCCTTGGCACTATTTTTTTAAGGAAATTTAAATGAATACATGGTCAAGACTATTTCTGGTGGAACGTCCAACTTCTTTAGACACCAAACAATTTTCTAGAATTTTATCAACATCTTTTTGCATATGAACAATATCTCTGACAATCACACACAGTTCTCATCTAGTCACTGAGGTAGGTGTTTTCACACGTGTTCTCTTATTCTAAGAAACAGACCATTCCTTCCGTCCTTTCTGTCAACACAGAACAGTAGCACAGAGACATTGACTTTGGGGAATGATAGGGTACACAGAAGTACAATCCACAGATTTGCAAATTACTGTCCCTTAAAATATTATCATCCAAATACTGATCTTTGAGTCTGACACATAAATAACCACAGAGATAGGGGTTACTTGTAAATATGCAGTCACAACCCAGCCTTATTGGATGGTGAAAAAGTCCCATCTAGAACCTTTGCCAAGGAATTGTTCAATTCCATCTCCACGTTTGAGAAGTTGAACTTCTGTGTTATTTGGATGACTGGTGACTAAGGAACTAGGTACAGATGATAGATTTTTAAATGCCATAGCACCTATGAGTATTTGCAAATGAGAAATTTCATTTTGTTTTTAAGGATTTTATGTATTCATTAGAGAGAGAGAGCACATGAGCAAGGATTGGGGGGCGGAAGAGGCAGAAGGAGAAGGAGACTCCCTGCTGAGCAGGGAGCATAACCTGGGACTCAGCCCCAGGACCCTGAGATCATGACCTGAGCCAAAGACAGATGCTTAACTGATTGAGCCAGCCAGAAGCCCTGAGAAATTTCATTTTAATTGAATTGCAATGGCAGTTTTGGAAAAGGAACCTTATGTAAGTTACTGACTCCATCTCCAATAAACAGGCGACTTTTAGAGTTAAATATATTTGTGGTGATTTAACCATACAGCATTTGTGAAATAGAATATTTTATCTCTGCAATAGTGACTGCAAAAAAACTTCAGGGGGAAAAAATTACTCTTATGCAAATCCAAAAATATAGGTTTAAAAAAAACTGTAGGGGGCACCTGGGTGGCTCAGTTGGTTAAGCAACTGCCTTCGGCTCGGGTTGTGGTCCCGGGGTCCTGGGATCGAGTCCCACATCAGGCTCCCGGCTCTATGGGGAGTCTGCTTCTCCCTCTGATCTCCCCTCTCATGCTCTCTCTCATCCTGTCTCTCTCTCTCTTTCAAATAAATAAATAAATAAATAATCATAAAGGATTTAAAAAAAAACTGTAAATAATTGAAATATAGAGGCTCTAAGAGGATAGTTCTTTATAACTATTTTTTCCATACTTAAATTGTATAAATGTCTACTCCATTAAATATAAGCGGTAACAATATTTCAGTCATTTCCCACTTACTGACTACTCATTAAGATTTTTAAAACAGTATTTTGAGCATGGTAAGTGGTGTAGAGATGAGTAAGACAAAAATAAAAGTAAAATAAAATAATAATTTTATTTTAATTAATAATAATAATAATAATTTTATTTAAATAAAATAAAATAATAAAAGTAAAATAAAAATAAAAGACAAGAGCACATGGTATTTGTTGTACCCCAGCTGTAGAAAAGCTGCAAAATATTGCCACAAAACACAAACATTTGTACAGAGTAACCTTTTATTTTCTACTGGATGTATTGATAGAAGACAAACCAATGACCCAGCTGATAGCACATTCCTGCCTCTGCCAAAAGACTCTCAGAGTTGCAAAGAAATGAGAAAATATGACATGCTGTGTAGATTCTGTCCCCTTTGGAATGGGACAATCCCAACCATAGGTGCATCTTTGCTCCTTCACACCAGCTGAAGAAATGATGTGTAAAACGAACAGTGGGGAAAATTTTAAACTAAACAGCACATAGAGAAGAAAAAATGTATTATACCTGAAAAATCAAAAAGTTCACCAGAATCAAGAAGGTTCATTTGTAGAATCCATGTATTTTAATTTGCTAATCCAGTCTCTTTCCCTAGGCTGGCATTGTTTTTGTTTTTGGTTTTGGGTTTTTTTTTAACTCTTTTTAGAGAGAAAATTTATGCCAGAACTTGTAGGAATAACCGTCCATATGGTCCTCAGCTACTAGACTTACAAAATAATGTTGTAGCTTCCTTTTCTGACACTTTTTAAGGGAATAAAATTAGTCATTTATCCCGAGATACCAAATATAACAAAATGTAAAATAAATAAAATGTATATATGTTATGTCACATGTGATCACTTCTTTAAGAAAAACCACTGAAAATGTAAAATAAATACAATCAAAAGATACACACTAGAGACCAAATAGAGAAAGTACTAAGTCACAATAAAGATAAATTATTCTTAACTGAATGAGGACAAACTACACAGTTAAGAAAACATCCTTATGACAAGCCACAGACCCCTCATAGAACTTGACCACTATGAAAACACAGGCCAGCACTAGTCCAGAGAACTGGTCATTCTGGCAGCTACGGGATCCTGAGTCACGGGAAAGGCAGAAAGTCTCCTGTAAACCAGAACGTGCCACGTGGGAGTGAGACACAGCCAATAATACTAACAACAGAAAATAGAGTTGAGTATTCCCTGTGCTAGGAAGCCTCTTCTTACCTGTAGGTCAAATAATCATCCTAACAACACTGGGACATTTGCACTGTTATCTGCATCTTACAGATAGAGCAACGTAGGGTTCAGCAAGATAGGGGGCGGGTCTATGGGAAGCATCAGAGCCTGTCCAGGGCCTGTCCTTCTAATGGCTCTACTCAACTGCCTACAGGCCCTGCAGTGTACTTGCTCAAACTTCTTACCAAATGTCACCCAGAAAAGAGTAGAGAAAGCCTTCTGAAGAGTGGGAGACACTATGGGAAGCACTTGCCTGAAGGAACAGAGACTTCAGCAGCAACCACACCTAGGGAAGGACACCTTTCGAATCTGTTTCAACATCTTGAAAAGGGCGTTTCCTGGGTCTATTCCTGCCAACATCCCCACCCACCCTGAGGCAATGCTGGGATGGAAGGAGAAAACAGTGCAGAATTGAGGCCCTGTTCCCACCGTAAAAATGCCTGAAGAAGCCTTTCTCGTCCTTCCTTTAGACTAACACAAATACACACACCTTGCCCCTAAGACAGGCCAAGGATGACAAGACAGGGCAACTAACCAGGATTTAGGATTGATGTCTCCTAGTCAGAGGGATCCAGGGAATTCTGTTCAAGTTTCTTAGCCCAAAGCTAGAGATGATATCAAATAAACAATTATGTGTTCATGTGATCACTGCTACCAAGATACAAGTTCATACTTCAAAAAGTAAAAGCAGGAATGTAACTAAAAAGATTCTAAGAGCAAAGGGAGACAAAATATGATTCACTTATCATAAACACACAGAACTCCACATCACCTCACATGAGAAGACAGAATCACAATATCTTAGAGAAAGCAGGAAAGTTTCCTTTATCCAGTCCAGTCCTCTTTGTAAAACAGAAATTCCTTACAGGTGTCTTTGTGTATCTGGTGGAAAAGATTCAGCACAATTCATGGGACAATCTCTTCCATTTAAACTGTGTGAGTTATTGGGGTGCCTGGATGGCCCCATCAGTTAAGCATCCAACTCTTGATTTCAGCTCCAGTCATGATCTCAGGGTCATGAGATCAAGCCCTGAGTCAGGCTCTGTGCTGATCATGGAGCCTGCTTAAGATTCTCTCTCTCCCTCTCCTCTGCCCCTCCCCTGCCCATGTCTATGCATGCACTCTCTCTCTCTCTAAAAATAACTTTTAAAACTGTGTGAGTGGTTGAACATTCTCTAGCATCATGAGCTGAAATTTACATATTCTAGTTTTGACCTCCAGAGCATCCTGGATTAAGGGCTGTAAGCTTTTCACATACTTTAAAAATAACACTAACTTCTATCTATTTCTCCATTTCTTCTACTGCTCCTCATAAAACATGGCTTGCAAATGCCTGGCTGTCCACTGGTTTCTTGATCTTCCTTTAAAAAAATGCACCGGTCGGAAATAAAATTTACACTCTCTTATATAGTTAAACAAGGACAGAGCTCAGTGAACCAATCATTGCTTAAAATCCAGAGAAACCACCCCTATCTGTGCCTCCAGGATTACCTCAGCTAGTTTCTCCTTTGAATAAATCCTAGCTCTTAGGACATTATAGGAAATAAGCTTCTCACTTATGAGATGTACTTCTAGTGAAGCAAGACAACCTTCACATTTCCCTGCCTTTTTCCAAAAATTTTTTGGAAAATTTTTTCCAAAAATTTTTTCCAAACTATTTACTTCCAAATAATTTCCAAACTATTCAGACTTATATGTATGGATATATAAATATTTAGACATAACTATGCATGGTAAAAGTCCCATATCTGTGATTCTATCTTAATGGATTTACACTGTGGTATTAATATCCAATTTTGGAGCCTCAGGTATGGACATCCACTCACAGGATGTCTCTTAAACCCACACCCTGTCCTCCCAAGTTTGCTCTCTTATCACTTAAAAACCAGACCATTCTAGGGGCACCTGGGTGGCTCAGTGGGTTAAAGCCTCTGTCTTCAGCTCAGGTCATGATCCCAGGTTCCTGGGATCGAGCCCCGCAACGGGCTCTCTGCTCAGCAGGGAGCCTGCTTCCCTTCCTCTCTCTCTGCCTGCCTCTCTGCCTACTTGTGATCTCTCTCTGTCAAATAAATAAATAAAATCTTAAAAAAAAAAAAAAAACAGACCATTCTATTATGGGCTCCTAACTGGCCCCCCAGACACAACTTACTTATTCACTTAACTAATTTCAACTTGTTCATTGTATTTGTCAAACATCTCATAAGTGCCACAACATGTCATTTTCCCTGTCCTTTCCTCACCAGGAAGGACCTGTCTAAATCCTCCAACCTTCCCATCCTTTCTTCTTCAGGAAGCCTTCCCTAACCTCTCTATAGCTCATAATCTCTCATTCTACACTTCCATCACACTTGCCACCATTCCACTAGCATTGACAGACACCATATCAACACCATGTGCAAAATATATTATAATGAAAAAATGTCAGCATAATAGTCCTTCGATTATATTGTGAGTGCCTTTGTCTTTAACTTCTTCAGATCTTTCTCCTCTACTTTTGATGGGATAATTGGGGAAAGACTCCCACAGCTGACATGAGAAAGACAAGAACTAACAGGTATTTTCAATCACAGAATTTTGAAGGGCTAAGCAGAAAGTAGGACAGATAGCCCCAGATTCAAGAAGTCAAGAATTCAAGGTGAAAAACAAAAGAAGTAAATGAAAGTTTATGTGGGCTCCTGTTTCAAAGACAGCATCTGACTCTGAGACCATTCATCTCCAGCCTGCCCAGAGTGCCTATGTACTTAAGATTAAAGGAACCTGCTACAATTAAAATTAGTTTAAAATTTTTAGTTTTTTAAGGTGATAAACATGTATTTTTACTGTTTAGAGGGAAGGTCCCTAGTCTCTGGTCAAAACTGAGAATCATTGTGGACGGTAAAGCACAAAGGCACAGATGCAGAGAGGGCAGGGGGCAGGGAAGAATAATTCAAAATGCTACAACAGAGATTTCTGTCTTAGCATCCTAATCTCAGCTAAAGGGCTTCTGCCATCCCTGTACCTTTTGTATAATAAGTTGTTAGGCTCAACGGCTAACACTGATTAGTCAGTGTGTCCGATTTGACTCTAGAAAAGTTTTGGCCTACCTACAGTTGGCCATTGACTATTCCTGTCAGTGTGTGACAGCTCCAGCCACAGAAGAGAGGCAGGGAGACCAGACCAGTCCACTGGGATGACTTAGGCACCGTAGGAACAATGGAATTCCTTTGCCCTAACGTGTCTTCAAGAAAGCAAAGAAAGGGAGGGAAAAAGTCCTGTTGGCATTTCATATCCTTCAACTATTTCATCCTCACAAAACTGCCAGGGATGGTTACTATTTTTCTGATACTGCAGATAAGAAAATAAAGTCACAAAGACATTAACTTGCCCAAGTTCACACTGCTGGTAAGTGGCAAAGGCAGGATTTAAACCCATCTACCTGGCTTCAGAGCTTCTGATCTTTTACTAAACCATTCCCAGTAATGAGACTAATAATCTTATGTTATGTTTATGAAAAAGATGACAAACAGAAAATAATAACAAGCATTTATGAGTACTTAGTATGTTCCAGATGCTGTTTTATTTTTTAAAGATTTTATTTATTTGTTTGACAGACAGAGAGAGCAAGCACAAGCAGGGAGAGAGGCAAAGGGAGGGGGAGAAGCATGCTTCCCACTGAGCAAGGAGCCCTATGCAGGACTCAATCCCAGAACCCTGGGATCATGACCTGAGCCGAAGGCAAATGCTTAACAGACTAAGCCACCCAGGAGACCCCAGACACTATTTTAATATTTTACATCTATTATCATATTTAATTCTGTTAACAACTCTTTGAGGAAAGCAGTACTTTCACTCTGTCAAAAAGAAGGAGCTGAAGCATGGAGAAAGAAGTTAAGTAATTTTCCCAAGGTCATGGAACTAAAAAGTGGTGGGGTCAGGAGTTGAAGAGCTGGAGACGGTGAATGAGAGTGCATGTATTGGCCTCCTTGGCATTAGTAGATCTCTTTTTTTTTTTTTTTTTTTTTGGTCAGAGAGAGAGAGCAGGAGCGAGCACAGGCAGACAGAGTGGCAGGCAGAGGGAGATGAGCCCTGCTGAGCAAGGAGCCCGATGTGGGACTCAATCCCAGGACGCTGGGATCATGACCTGAGCCGAAGGCAGCTGCTTAACCAACTGAGCCACCCAGGCGTCCCAGTAGATCTCATTTTTAATTCACTAGGTTTTGTTTCTTTCTGCCCATATCTGGTGTTATTAATGCACTTTCACTAAAATCTTTTGTTAAAATCAGGAACATATGCTATTAAATGTGGTGCTCCAAATCTCTCGTGTCGATAACAACAGATTTAAGTGACAGGTAGGTCAGGTGGGTCAAGTACCACACAGCTGAGGGGTCCTTCAGAAGCATGGGTGTCACAAAGATGCAAGGGTAAAGGAGACCTACCAGTCCTGGAAGGGAAGGATTTCTTTATATTTACCAAAAGATAAAAAGTGATGCAGACAATAAAACAAAACTCAGTATCCTTTTATTTCTTTCTTCATATCTATCCCATGATGAATGGCATAATTTTCCTTTTAGTATCCTCTTTCATCATTTGACTGGTCTTCAGATGTCCTATTGGATCCTGTTTAACTTTTTTTTTATATTTTATTTTTTATAAACATATAATGTATTATTAGCCCCAGGGGTACAGGTCTGTGAATCACCAGGTTTACACACTTCACAGCCCTCACCATAGCACCTGTTTAATTGCTCTTAATCCCCACTTATAATTGTTACCCTTATTCCATCCTTTCTGTTCTTTGGCACTGATGAAAATAAAAAATCAATAGGCAGAATTGTAAATCTTACAAGAAAACATTTGTATGATAATATATGTGTTTGTTTATATGTTTTGCCTTGTTATAAAATAGTTTGAGGCACTGTAAACTCTAGTTCTTTCTAGTTATGATTATCTATCACAAACCCATAGTGAAGTTAACAAAACACGGATTATGTCTTAAACATTGGCAATGATAGATGCAGGAGACATTTTCAACCTAATCAAGAATTTTAACTAACATGTCATATCTAAGGTAATTATTTGCAACTCTATGAGTAAGAGAGAAAAGACTTAGTTGGAAATTAGTCATGGTATTTGAGCCACCCTGTTTCAGGAACAAAAGACTAATTTGTTGGCGACACTGTTTCAACAGCAAAAGCAGACTGGAGAAGGTGTTTCAGTAAAACATTTGCTCTGAAACATATTATGTTTTTCCAAAGAGAAACTTCTAACTGGCAAAGTTCATTTATTATTACAGAAGTTCAGAAAGAATTTCTCAAGCATTCTCTACATTCTAGGATAATAATTCATGAGTTAATGAGAATCTTCAATGAAATGAGTGTCCCTTTAAAAATAAAAAGATAGGGACGCCTGGGTGGCTCAGTTGGTTAAGCGGCTACCTTTGGCTCAGGTCATGATCTCAGTGTCCTGGGATCGAGTCCCACATAAGGGATCCTTGCTCAGCAGGGAGCCTGCTTCTCCCTCTGCCTGCCTACCACTCTGTCTGCCTGAGCTCGCTCGCTCTCTCTCTCGCTCTCTCTCTAATAAATAAATAAATAAATAAATAAATAAATAAATAAAATCTTTAAATAAAATAAAATAAAAAGATAACCAGGATCCATTCTTCAACTGTGTCAGCAGCAGATACCACAACTCCATCAACCCCATCAAGATTTGTCTTGTGGCCTCCTTTATCCTCAGTGCCATGCTCCATACTTGGTAAATAATAGGCACTCAATAAATATCAAATGAAGAAATAAATCAGTAAGAAGGAATTTTAGGATCCATGGAGACCACATGGCTATTGTTTTATACTGTGTGGGGCGCATGGTGGGTGCCTAACTATTAATCAGCATACAACCTTCTCTATAATGCATAAAACTATCCCAATTTACTTCAGTGGCCAATAGCCATCATAAATGAAGAGCTTTCATCAAGTTCATGATATCATTACATTCAACATCCAATAGAAGACGGTTTATAATAGAAGAAATAATAGAAGAAGAAGAAAATAGAAATAATAGAAGAATAAAAATAAATAATAAGAAGAAAATAGAAATAATAGAAGAAGGTTTAATGGGTTGTGGGATCTTAAGTGGGAGTAAGAACATCTCTTTAAATTTATTTTACTTTAATTATTTACTTCTTTATTTTTGGTAAGAGACTAAGTTATTTAAAGTGGTAAACTTGGGCCTTGAAAGTTTAGCATAAGCATGCCACGGATGTATGTTTCTGGTATGATTTTAGGGATGAAATTATGATGGCATTTTTGTATTCCATTAATCATCACTTCACTCAGGCTTCAAAAAGTCAATCAGATACTGTCATATCAGCATAACAATAATAATTTTAAAATAATAATAAGTTGCACTAAATTCTTTTGTTAGTTAGAGTTAAGACTGAAAGACCTGCAATTATTGTCTAAAAATCAATTTTATTAAAATATGAAAACTTGGGCACCTGAGTGGCTCAGTGGGTTAAAGCCTCTGCCTTAGGCTCAGGTCATGATCCCAGGGTTCTGGGATCAAGCCCCGCATCGGGCTCTCTGCTCAGCAGGGAGCCTTCTTCCCTTCCTGTCTCTGCCTGCCTTCTGCCTACTTGTGATCTCTGTCAACAAATAAATAAAATTTTTAAAAAATAAAATAAAATATGAAAACTTACTACTTTATGCCATCTAAATTTCTAAATAAAGATTCTCGTATCTTTTTTTAAATGATAAAAATCCAATTTTTAAATAAAAAGAGAATTTCTACAATGCAAATATATAGTTATTAGGTAGAGCTGATGTTCTTTCAGCTAAAAAGTACTAATTGCCAGAATTCTTTTACCTAAGAACTCACAATTACTAATATGAATTATCTGCTGTCACTGTAGCTGAAGACTAGGGCTTATAGTAAAGCATAAGAAAACTTTTGAGAATGTGTCAAAGTGGTCCACTAGAAAGGATGCATCAGGGGAGGAGTCAAGATGGCGGAGAAGTAGCAGGCTGAGATGACATCAGGCAGCAGGAGATCAGCTAGATAGCATATCAAACCATTCCGAACACCTACAAATCCAACAGGAGATCGAAGAGAAGAAAAACAACAATTCTAGAAACAGAAAATCGACGACTTTCTGAAAGGTAGGACCAGCGGAGAAGTGAATCCAACGCAAGGGCAAGATAAACCCCAGGGGGAGGGGCCGGCTCCCGGCAAGCGGCGGAGCACAAAATCAGGACTTTTAAAAGTCTGCTCCACGGAGGGACATCACTCCAGAGGCTAAACTGGGGTGAAGACTCCACGGGGACAACGTGGACTCAAGTCCTGCGGGGTCACAGAAGGATCAGGGGTGTCTGAGTGTCACAGAGCTCACAGGTATTAGAGCGGGGAAGCCGGCTGCGGAGACAGAGCCGAGGTTTCCTAGTGGTCTGTGACACGGACAGGTGCTCTGTGGCACGGACCGGTGCTCTGTGCGAGGGGTTCCCACAAGATCCGGGGAGACTCCGACCCAGGAGAGCTCAGGGATCTACGGGATTCAGAGACTCCAGGTGGGACTCTGCCAGAGACGGAGATGCTTGGTCACAGGCTGGGTGAGCTTGGAGCGCTCCCAGAAGCTAGTGAGATGGGATTGATTACGCACGATTTTCTCAAAGCGCGCGCGGTCTCCGAGCGCAAACAGGGGCTGGGGAGACCGAAGGGATTAAACACTTTTCTATGAAGGCGCACTGAAGACTGGGGCCCCTAGCTCTCGGCTCCTCTGAACCGGAGATTGGGAGGCCGCCATTGTCATTCCCATCCTCCGGAACTCTACAGAAAGCGTTCAGGGAACAAAAGCTCCTGAAAGCAAACCTGAGAGGATTACTTAGCCTGGCCCCTGGTAAGGGCGGTGCAACTCCGCCTGGGGCAAAGACACCTGAGAATCACTACAACAGGCCCCTCCCCCAGAAGATCAAAGAAATCCAGCCAAGACCAAGTTCACTTAACAAGGAGAACACCAGATTCTTATCTGGACAAAATGACAAGGTGGAAAAACTCACCACAAAAAAAAGAACAGGAGGCAGGACCGAAGGCTAGGGACCTAATCAATACAGACATTGGTAATATGTCAGATCTGGAATTCAGGATGATGATTCTCAAGGTTCTAGCCGGGCTCAAAAAAGGCATGGAAGATATTAGAGAAACCCTGTCAGGAGAAATAAAAGCCCTTTCTGGAGAAATAAAAGAACTAAAGTCTAATCAAGTTGAAATAAAAAAAGCCATTAATGAGGTGCAATCAAAAATGGAGGCTCTTACTGCTAGGATAAATGAGGCAGAAGACAGAATTAGTGATATAGAAGACCAAATGACAGAGAATAAAGAAGCTGAGCAAAAGAGAGACAAACAACTACTGGACCACGAGGGGAGAATTCGAGAGATAAGTGATGCCATAAGACGAAACAACATTACAATAATTGCGATTCCAGAAGAAGAAGAAAGAGAAATAGGAGCAGGAGGTATACTGGAGAGGATTATTGTAGAGAATTTCCTTAATATAGCAAGGGGAACAAGCATCAAAATCCAGGAGGTGCAGAGAACACCCCTCAAAATCAATAGGAATCGGTCCACACCCCGCCATCTAATAGTAAAATTTACAAGTCTTAGTGACAAAGAGAAAATCCTGAAAGCAGCACGGGACAAGAAGTCTGTAACGTACAATGGTAAAAATATTAGATTGGCAGGAGACTTATCCACAGAGACCTGGCAGGCCAGAAAGAACTGGCATGATATATTCAGAGCACTAAACGAGAAAAACATGCAGCCAAGAATACTTTATCCAGCTAGGTTATCATTGAAAATAGAAGGAGAGATAAAAAGCTTCCAGGACAAACAAAAACTGAAAGAGTTTGTCAACACCAAACCAGCTCTACAGGAAATATTGAAAGGGGTCCTCTAAGCAAAGAGAGACCCTAAAAGTATTACCAGAAAGGAACAGAGACATTACACAGTAACAATCACCATACAGGCAATACAATGGCACTAAATTCATATCTCTCAATAGTTACCCTGAATGTAAATGGGCTAAATGCCCCAATCAAAAGACACAGGGTTTCAGAATGGATAAAAAAACAAAACCCATCAATATGCTGCCTACAAGAAACTCATTTTAGGCCTGAAGACACCTCCAGATTGAAAGTGAGGGGGTGGAAAACAATTTACCATGCTAATGGACATCAGAAGAAAGCCGGGGTGGCAATCCTTATATCAGATCAATTAGATTTTAAGCCAAAGACTATAATAAGAGATGAGGAAGGACACTACATCATACTCAAAGGGTCTGTCCAATAAGAAGATCTAACAATTTTAAAGATCTATGCCCCTAACAAGGGAGCAGCCAACTATATAAACCAATTAATAACAAAATCAAAGAAACACATTGACAAGAATACAATAATAGTTGGAGACTTTAACACACCCCTCACTGAAATGCACAGATCATCCAAGCAAAAGATCAACAAGGAAATAAAGGTCTTAAATGACACACTGGACCAGATGGACATCACAGATATATTCAGAACATTCTACCCCAAAGCAACAGAATACACGTTCTTCTCTAGTGCCCATGGAACATTCTCCAGAATAGATCACATCCTGGGTCATAAGTCAGGTCTCAACAGGTATCAAAAGATTGGGATCATTCCCTGCATATTTTCAGACCACAATGCTCTGAAGCTAGAACTCAATCACAAGAGGAAATTTGGAAAGAGCACAAATACATGGAGACTCAACAGCATCCTTCTAAAGAATGAATGGGTCAACCAGGAAATTAAAGAAGAATTGAAAAAAAACATGGAAACAAATGATAATGAAAACACAACTGTCCAAAATCTGTGGGACACAGCAAAGGCAGTCCTGAGAGGAAAGTATATAGCGATGCAAGCCTTTCTCAAGAAACAAGAAAGGTCTCAAGTACACAACCTAACCCTACACCTTAAGGAACTCGAGAGAGAACAACAAAGAAAGCCTAAACCCAGCAGGAGAAGAGAAATAATAAAGATCAAAGCAGAAATCAATGAAATTGAAACCAAAAAAACAATAGAACAAATCAATGAAACTAGGAGCTGGTTCTTTGAAAGAATTAATAAGATTGATAAACCCCTGGCCAGACTTATCCAAAAGAAAAGAGAAAGGACCCAAATAAATAAAATCATGAATGAAAGAGGAGAGATCACAACCAACACCAAAGAAATACAAACAATCATAAGAACATATTATGAACAACTCTATGCCAACAAATTTGACAATCTGGAAGAAATGGATGCTTTCCTAGAGACATATAAACTGCCAAAACTGAACCAGGAAGAAATAGAAAACCTGAATAGGCCCATCATAAGGAGATTGAAACAGTCACCAAAAATCTCCAAACAAACAAAAGCCCAGGGCCAGATGGCTTCCCAGGGGAATTCTACCAAACATTTAAAGAAGAATTAATTCCTATTCTCCTGAAACTGTTCCAAAAAATAGAAATGGAAGGAAAACTTCCAAACTCATTTTATGAGGCCAGCATCACCTTGATCCCCAAACCAGACAAGGATCCCATCAAAAAAGAGAATTATAGACCAATATCCTTGATGAACACAGATGCAAAAATTCTCACCAAAATAGTAGCCAATAGGATCCAACAGTAAATTAAAAGGATTATTCACCACGACCACATGGGATTTATTCCAGGGCAGCAGGGTTGGTTCAACATCCACAAATCAATCAGTGTGATGCAGTACATTAACAAAAGAAAGAACAAGAACCATATGATACTCTCAATAGATGCTGAAAAAGCATTTGACAAAGTGCAACATCCCTTCCTAATCAAAACTCTTCAAAATGTAGGGATAGAAGGCACATACCTCAATATTATCAAAGCCATCTATGAAAAACCCACTGCAAGTATCATTCTCAATGGAGAAAAACTGAGAGCTTTTCCGTTAAGGTCAGGAACACGGCAGGGATGTCCGCTATCACCACTGCTATTCAACATAGTACTAGAAGTCCTAGCCTCAGCAATCAGACAACAAAAAGAAATTAAAGGCATCCAAATTGGCAAAGAAGAAGTCAAACTATCGCTCTTTGCAGATGATATGATACTGTATGTGGAAAACCCAAAAGGCTCCACTCCAAAACTGCTAGAGCTTGTACAGGAATTCAGTAGTGTCAGGATATAAAATCAGTGCACAGAAATCAGTTGCATTTCTTTACACCAACAACAAGACAGAAGAAAGAGAAATTAAGGAGTCAATCCCATTTACAATTACCCCCAAAACCATAAGATACCTAGGAATAAACCTTACCAAAGAGGCAAAGAGTCTATACCCAGAGAACTATAAAGTACTCATGAAAGAAATTGAGGAAGACACAAAGAAATGGAAAAATGTTCCATGCTCATGGATTGGAAGAATAAATATTGTGAAAATGTCTATGCTACCTAAAGCTATCTACACATTTAATGCAATACCTATCAAAATCCCATCCAATTTTTTCAAATAAATGGATCAAATAATCCTAAAATTTATATGGAACCAGAAAAGACCTCGAATAGCCAAAGGAATATTGAAAAAGAAAACCAAAGTTGGTGGCATCACAATTCCAGACTTCAAGCTCAACTACAAAGCTGTCATCATTAAGACAGTATGGTACTGGAACAAAAACAGACACATAGATCAATGGAACAGAATAGAGAGCCCAGAAATAGACCCTCAACTCTATGGTCAACTAATCTTCGACAAAGCAGGAAAGAACATCCAATGGAAAAAAGACAACCTCTTCAACAAATGGTGTTGGGAAAATTGGACAGCCACATGCAGAAAAATGAAATTGGACCATTTCCTTACACCACACACGAAAATAGACTCAAAATGGATGAAGGACCTCAACGTGAGAAAGGAATCCATCAAAATCCTTGAGGAGGACACAGGCAGCAACCTCTTCGACCTCAGCCGCAGCAACTTCTTCCTAGGAACAATGCCAAAGGCAAGGGAAGCAAGGGAAAAAATGAACTATTGGACTTCATCAAGATCAAAAGCTTTTGCACAGCAAAGGAAACAGTCAACAAAACCAAAAGACAACTGACAGAGTGGGAGAAGATATTTGCAAACAGAGTGGGAGAAGATATTTGCAAACGACATATCAGATAAAGGGCTAGTATCCAAAATCTACAAAGAGCTTATCAAACTCAACACCCAAAGAACAAATAGTCCAATCAAGAAATGGGCAGAGGACATGAACAGACATTTCTGCAAAGAAGACATCCAGATGGCCAACAGACACATGAAAAAGTGCTCCACATCACTGGGCATCAGGGAAATACAAATCAAAACCACAATGAGATACCACCTCACACCAGTCAGAATGGCTAAAATGAACAAGTCAGGAAATGACAGACGCTGGCGAGGATGTGGAGAAAGGGGAACCCTCCCTACACTGTTGGTGGGAATGCAAGCTGGTGCAACCACTCTGGAAAACAGCATGGAGGTTCCTCAAAAAGTTGAAAATAGAGCTACCTTATGACCCAGCAGTTGCACTACTGGGTATTTACCCTAAAGATACAAACGTAGTGATCCAAAGGGGCACATGTACCCGAATGTTTATAGCAGCAATGTCCACAATAGTCAAGTTATGGAAAGAACCTAGATGTCCATCAACAGATGAATGGATAAAGAAGAGGTGGTATATATATACAATGGAATACTATGCAGCCATCAAAAGAAATGAAATCTTACCATTTGCGACGACATGGATGGAACTAGAGCGTATTATGCTTAGCGAAATAAGTCAACTGGAGAAAGACAACTATCACATGATCTCCCTGATATGAGGAAGTGGAGATGCAACGGGGGTGGGAGTTAAGGTGGTAGGAAAAGTAAAAATGAAAGAAGATGGGATCGGGAGGGAGGCAAACCAAAAGAGACTCTTAATGTCATAAAACAAACTGAGGGGGTCGGGGGAAGAGGGGTTGGGAGAGGGTGGTGGGGTTACATTATATGTTTAAATAAAGCTTAAATTAAAAAAAAAAAGCATTAAAAAAAAAATGGGCCAACCTCTCCCCTTAGATCACCATCTGTAATGGAGTCCCAGATATTTCTAGTAAGAGGGCTGGTTCCAAGTTGTTCTGAGAAGGTTTTTTTTTTTTCTCACACACTCATCAAAATTTGAGTTTACTTCCTGTTCCTCGTTGTGTGCACAGAAATTTCCACCCTTATTCTGGAACTTAACATAATCAATCTTAGAATGAAGTGTGTTGTGTATCTCCATTACCCCCTTAAGAGTGGCTATTCCTGTAGAGTGATTTTGGCTTTGGAGCACTGGGCTTTGGATTCTGACAGGTCTGGATTGAAACTGGCTCTACCACTCATTTATTGTCTGTATAAACTTCAACAAGAGGCTTAACCTATTGAATCCAGTATCTGTGTCTGTAAAATGATGTAAAAGATTTATGGAAGTTTTATTTAATCTTTGTGAAAATCCTTTGTGTGGGGGATATAGAATTGTGGCCAGAATTAAACAATATAATGTGTACAAAAAAAAAAAAAAAAAAAGGATGCATCAGCCATGCTATCATTTATTCTTAACAAGGGGTTCATGGTCCTGCCAGATCTGGCTTTTATGAAGCAGACTGAGTCCTCCATCTATTTTATGGATAAGTCATGGTTATTTCTACAATGAACACAAGTTCATTCCATCCCTTTTAATGAGTTACTGTAACCCATCTATGAAATGTCCTCTGACTCACTACTGACCCCATACTTTTGCTTCACTGAAGGCACCTCATTCCCATTCCTCTCACGGATCATGATGCTGATCACGAGTACTTCCCTATCATGCTCCTGACTGAGCTATTGCTCACTGCCTCACACGTAGCTTGCTGAACATTATGTGGTGATCCTATTCTTTTTTTGTGTGTGTCCAATCTTGAGGAGCTCTATTATAAAAAGCCAGTGGCCTGACTTCCTTCCAAGAAATCACTGGTGTTCTTATTCTGCACCTTGATGTTCAGGAAGATCTTCAGGTGAAACTGTTTGGGACCCTGGATATCTGAGGCAAAGGGGGTGTTGGGGCTATGTAAGTTATACATGTCAACTGACACCACACATGTCAATCATTCCTGATCACAAATGACACCAAATAAAGCACAAGGCAAAAAACACCAGCACATGCTTAATGGGCTTCAATCATCTCCTGCCAACTATCTTTAGAAAGAATCATGCCTAAGAGGAGGTTCGAGAACGCTCCTGCCCCTTGGGATCTCAGTATGGTGTTGAATTTGATGCTACATTAACCCTATACTTCAGTAGCCTCTCAGAAAAAAAGCCTTACGTTTTCTGTCACTGAATAGGATATCACTTTGAAATAATGGTCTAGCAATAACATTTCAGCTCCAATGAATAACTTAACTTGTGTATAGTTCTTGCTAGTTCTTGCAGTACAGCTGAAGACCTTGGTAGGTTTTTTTTTAATTTATTTTTGTTTTTTAAAGGCATGTTATCCATCTGTTATAAACAAGTCTTAATATCAGGGCACCTGGGTGGCTCAGTCAGTCAAGCGTTGGACCCTTGATTGCGACTCAGGTCATGATCTCAGGGTTGTGAGACTGAGCCCCATATTAGGTTCTGTACTATCCACGCCACTCCCTCTCTCTCTTTAAGAATAATAATAATAATGATAGTCTCAGTAACAAACCAATGTCAACTACAGTTCTCCTCGGCATAATAATTATGTGACAGATTATTATATAAGCATATTACTAATTCCAGAAGGCTGCTTCCAATTTTTTTTTTAAAGATTTTTTTATTTATTTATTTTGACAGAACACAAGTAGACAGAGAGGCAGGCAGAGAGAAAGGGAGAAACAGGCTCACCGCTGAGCAGAGAACCCGACGTGGGGCTCGATCCCAGGACCCTGGGATCATGACCTGAGCCGAAGGCAGCCGCTTAACCAACTGAGCCACCCAGGCGCCCCTCCAATTTTTAACTATTGAATTGGAACAGTTTCTAAGATTGCAAAGCAACAAGCCAAAATTGTTATATGACTTTTTATATTGTGAAAAAATAAGGAATTTGGTTGGCCACTGTCCCTGATTCCTGGGAGGGAACCTCTAAACCCCTGGAATTTCTTAAATGACAGGTATGTCTTTATTACTCATGGTAGGCCCCTGGAATCATGGGTGTTTGTGTAATGAGGTGATTTCTGGTGAACCAGAATTTCAGGATGGGGTCAGGCCAAGGTGGAAAAACCAGTCATATAATTACAGATGGTCCCTAACTTATGATGGTTCAACTTGGGATTCTTCGACTTTATGATAATATAAAAGCTATACATTCAGCAGAAACCATACTTCACATTTTGAATGTTAATCTTTTCCCAGGCCAGCCATAGGCAGTATGATCCTCTACTATGTTGCTGGGCAGCAAGTGGCCATGAGACAAAGCTCCCAGGCAGCCAGTCAATCACCAAGGTAAACAAATGATACACTTATAACTCCCCATACAACTGTTCTGCTTTTCACTTTCAGTATAGTAGTCAATAAACTACAGGAGACATTGAACACTTTATTATAAAATAGGCTGTGTGTTAGATGATTCTACCCAACTGTAGGCTAATGTAAGTATTCTGAGCATGTTTAAGGTAGGTTTGGCCAAGTAAGTCAGTAGGTTAGATGTATTAAAAGCCTCTTTGACTTACAATATTCTCAACTTAACAATGGGTTTATGAGGACATAATCCCATCATGAAGTCAGGAAGATCTGTGATGGATTAGGGCTTTAAGCCAGGAGGTGTTGGCCTGAACTCCTGGAGACTGACCGGTCAACAATTCAATCAATTGTATGTAGGTAATGAAACCCAATAAAAACTCTGGACACGCAAAGCTTAGGTGAGCTTTCCTGATTGCTGCTACAGACCAATGAACTGGGAGGGTGAAAACATCCCGAAGACATGGAAGCTTGGTATTGGGGGCCCTCCCAGATCTCACCCCATGGGTCTCTTCTTTTGGCTAGCCTGATGGATATCTTTTATAATAAAGCTGTAATCATGAGAACAGCATTTTCCTGCATTCTGAGAGTCATTCTAGAGAATTAACAAACCTGAAGAAATAGTAGGAACACCTGATTTTTTAGCCAGTTGGTCAGAAAAAGCAAGGAGCCTGGGAATCCTCAGGCTTGCAGCTAGTGTCTGAGGTGAGGACTGTCTTGAGACAGTGCCCCTAATCTGTGAAATGTGAAATAACTCCAGGCATTTAGCATTGGAATTGCATTGCAGGTGCCTTGTTACATCTTTGAACATATCAGACTGACAAAGGTGACGTAAGGCTGGAAATACTGCCATAGCCCTGGACTGCTTCAGTTTAGGCATCCTGATATTGATCTTCCCTTGTGGGACTGGATGCTGTTTTCATACCATTAAGAGCAGTTGGGAGGATAGACATGAACTTTTCAATTAAGCGTGATGGTTATCCCAGGTATATTGAGCAGTAAAAAATTTTCAGTGTTTTGTTCAAAGTGTAGAGTTTTGAATGGAGTTATAACACACTCCCTCCAATTGACATTGAAAACAAATATTCTATTATAAAAAATATTAAATATTGAAACTGGAAAGGACCTTAAAAATCATGAGACCTAATTTGTTCCTATCACAGGGAAGAAAACAACCAAGGCCAGGGAGATCAGGGATTTGCCCAATAGCTACTTAACATCCAAGCTGGGACAAGAGAAGATCTGTAATATCTAAAATCATACTGTGATTCTCATGCTCCTTGTGGTAAGAAACTGCTCAGGAACTAAAGCAGATAATTCCAGTCAGGCTGTCTTGCCACTGAGAGAGACAGCAAAAAAATGGTGTGCAGGATATGATCAAATGTCTTGTCTTCTATTGATCATTAAAGTAACACTTTTAATGTCTTCTTTACATTTCTGCTGACAAAACATAGAAAAAGCGTAGCCTATGCAGATATTCATCATTCTAGAAGCATTTATAAAGCATCTATTATAAATCAGTACAAGGCATTTAGAGATGTCAAGATGAACTATTAGGCCCCTCTTTTCTAGTGGGAGGATTTTCATCCTTCATAAAAACATAAATGCAGCTGTGTAAGTTCTGTGACCAAGGCCACCAGGGAGCACTGTGAAGAAAGCTGTGAATATTGTGGAAGGGACTTCTCTGCCTAACTAAGGAATTTGGATCTTATTCTGCAGACATGTCAAGTCATTAAAAGATTTTAGGTAATGAGGGACGCCTGGATGGCTCAGTTGGTTAAGCGGCTGCCTTCGGCTCAGGTCATGATCCCAGCATCCTGGCATCGAGTCCCACATTGGGCTCCTTGCTCGGCAGGGAGCCTGCTTCTCCCTCTGCCTCTGCCTGCCTCTCTGTCTGCCTGCGCTCGCTCTCTCTCTCTCTAACTAATAAATAAATAAAATCTTAAAAATAAATTTTTTTAAATAAAAGATTTTAGGTAATGAAAGGAAACCTAACTTCCCTGTTACATACATGGGACATGACCTTGCCAACTTGCTTGAAGCTCTTGAAAGTAAGGCTTATCTTGTTGTTTTCCTCTCTACGTGGCTCCATGCCAACAGTGACTTTTCCAAAGCTATGAAGAAGGTGTACCCCTAACTTTGTATTCTTCAGCCTCTAATAAAAGCTCAACACTACTGTAGATAGTATGCATTTATCCTTTTCTTTGTTTCATTAGAGACAGACGGAGTAACCCTGCTCCAGCACATTTTGAGACTAACTAAATCAAACAGTCTTGGGTGTGTACAGTTTGCTGAGTGTGGGGTGAGTGGGGTGGGAACCAAAAGGGACAAGTACAGCGATGGAGAATTTCTTATTAGCCTTGAACAAGTATCTTCATCAAGTTATATCATTCTCTCTTAATGAGCAATTATATGCCAGCAGCAGCAAGACATCACCAACATCAAGCAACGCATACACTGCTTATTTGCTATCAGTTACAGCCAGATCTCTGTGTGCCAGAGATTTTTCTCTTCAGAAATCTAGTACTGATACTTTTGCTGGATTGTATGCCACTTTTAGATATCTTAGGTAAATCTTAACTACACAGTTCCCAAGAGTTAGGAATGTATTAGGACAATATGTGAACTAATGAATTACCATGAATGAAATAAATGAAATGAATCAATGAAAACCCTCTAGGTCTCTTTTTTAAACAATAACAGACAGTCCCCGACATACAAACTTTAGAAATATCACTCATTTATAAGTTACCATTTAGAGTACAGAATACAGCTCACCATAATGTAGAGTCCACTTACAGTGTAAGCTATTTTAAAATATTGTACCACTGACATAAAAAAATTAACTGAAGTAAAATTCTGTTGCAATATTAGTAAACCTCACCAAAAAAAAAGTTGTTTTCTAAACTGAACTTTATATCACATCTGAATGCTATGTAGAGTTCCAGTTTCTGGAATACCTATTTCCTTGTTAGCCCAAAGGTACTCACACTTCTATTTCACATTCTCCTTTACCCCAAAACCTGTTCTCCAAATCAGACTTCTTATCATAACCACTTCCCCATGAGCTTTGAATCGAACTATTTCTCCTCCTTCCACTGCTCTAACAGACTTACCCCGAGGACTCACCCTCTAACAGTATTATTGCATAATTTAAAAAGTGAAATTTCTGGGCGGGAGCTCAATCCTTTTGCAGGGCAATGTGGTAAAATATATCACAAGCCTGCATCAGGTAGCTGCTCTTCAAAGTACCAATTCCATGTCTATGAATCTATTCTTATCAAGTAAATAGAAATAGTGGGCAAAAATCCACAGGACATTCATCTCAGTGCTGTTTATAAAACAGGAAAGTAGAAGCAACCCCTAACAATACTGGTTAGAGTACACCTACACAATGGAACAGGGGACCTCAGATCTGCAGGATTCTGCCAACAACTTGAGGAAATGTTGAAAAGGGTTCTTCTCTCAAGCCTCTAGGTTAGGACCCCAGCCTGCTCATACTTTGTTTTCAGTTACCTTAGCAGAGAACCCAGCTGAACCCATCCAGACTTCTGACCTACAGAACTATGATATTTTACTATTTTTTAAAGATTTTATTTATTTGAGAGAGAGACAGAGAGAGAAAGAACACGAGCAGGGTGAGGGGCAGAGGGAGAAGCAAACTTCCCTGCTGAGCAGGGAGCCCGACTCCCCCATTAGGCTCAATCCTGGGATTCCAGGATTATGACCTGAGCCGAAGGCAGACACTTAACTGACTGAGCCAACCAGGCGCCCCAGAATAATGATATTTTAAAATGGGTGCTGTTTCACCCACTTTAAAATATTAGAATTTGTTATGTATAATAGAAAGTTAACACAGTATTTATGAAGGGCTTAAAATTAGGAAGAGTTTTTCATCTGATTTCAGAAGTCTACAATAGCCATTACACTTAATGCAGAAAATACAGATAGATTTTAAAGTCTGGAACAAGACACGGATACCAATTAATACTACCACTGCTTAACATAACATGGCAATTCCTGGCTAATGCTTTGAGGAGAAAATAAGGCATATAAGAATCAGAAGAAAAGAGATAAACTTTTGTTATCTAGAAATGGTTAGAATCAATAAATGATTAAAACCAATAGAAGAGGGACACCTGGGTGGCTCAGTTGGTTAAGCGGCGGCCTTTGGCTCAGGTCATGATCCCAGCATCCTGGGATCGAGTCCCACATCGGGCTCCTTGCTCAGCAGTGAGCCTGCTTCTCCCTCTGCCTGCCACTCTGTCTGTCTGTGCTCGCTCCTGTGCTCTCTATCTGACAAATAAATAAATAAAATCTTAAAAAAAAATAAAATAAAATAAAACCAATAGAAGAGTTCAACAAGTTACTGAATATATGACGAACTTAGACAAATCAGACACTTCTCTAACTAACATTACCAACCACAGAATATAATAAAAATACCATTCAAAATAGCATAGAAATTACAAAGGGTCTAGTAATTTACTTAAGAAATAAATAAGACCTTCAAGGGGCTTATATTTTTAATTTGTCTTTTTTGTATTTTTCCAATTTAATGTAATAAAACATCTATTACTTTGCTAATAAAAATATACCATATCAATGATGATATTCAAAATAGGTAGACCATTAGAACCAATCAATCAGAATGGCACTGTCAATAAATAAGCAGTTCAGCTTTGTACCTTATAATTGCTAATTAAGTGATTATTATATTTCTCTCTCTGAATTGGCTGGGAAGACAGACTTCAGGCTTCTACCTTCTCCAACGTTTTTCCTCTCAATTATTTCTCCTATAATCAGGAAAAGGGAACAGAGCACAATTAGATCAAGAAGGCAAGATTGTTTACTGAAAAGATTGCAAGCAGCAAAAAACAGAGCTGGCATGGAAAGGAGAAGGACTTGTCTCTTAGACTGGAGGATGGAAAAGCAAAGGGAATTAGCCCATGTGGTCTGCACCTAACCATTCCAGCCTGCCTAAGAAGACAGAACAAAAAAGTACGTGTAGCTCAGACTGCATCTCCCTGTATGAACTCAGTTCTTCCAAGAATGAGAATGCTGGGGACCCTGCCATCACCTGCCTTCAAATTATGAAATGAGGGGTTAAATGTCAAGGTTATGACATGACAAAGTTAAAAATCTGTTATGGAGGGACACCTGGGTGGCTCAGTTGGTTAAGCAGCTGCCTTCGGCTCAGGTCATGATCCCAGCGTTTTGGGATCGAGTCCCACATCGGACTCCTTGCTTGGCGGGGAGCCTGCTTCTCCCTCTGCCTCTGCCTGCCACTCTGTCTGCCTGTGCTCACTCCTGCACTCTCTCTCTATCTGACAAATAAATAAATAAAATCTTCAAAAAAAAAATCTGTTATGGAGTTTGATTCTCAGACCCCAGGGGTAAACAAATTAATATTTAACTTAATAATTTTATTAAATTAAATAAATAATTTAATATTTAATAAATTTAATATTAAAAACAGCTTAAGAGATTAAATTATTTTCACTTTATAAACATAATCAAGGTAAGCAATGGAGACACCATCTGTATACTTTAACCATGATCAATCCCACATCAGAGGCAAATCATCACAAATTGCACGAATGATTCACACACATCACTAAGGAAGGTCTAAGGAATCCAATGAGTTGGTCTGAAAATGATCACCAAAAGCACCAAGACTGTTCTCCTTCCCCTAGAAGACCATCAACAAAAGCTCAGGAAATTTCTACCTTGCATACTATAAAACTGTGGCTCCAATTCCACTTCCTTCTTCCAGTATAAATCATGTTATTTTTTCCAACCACCAAGTTCTGTGCTATTGTTTGCAATACCAGAAAGCCAAGTCCTTCCTCCATGGTTGTTACAGAAGGCATTGTATTCTTAAAATGTTTTGCACAAAATACCACAAAAATGGCCTCACTTAAAAGAACATGATTGTTCCCAGAAATAAACAAGAAGTAACAAAGTATGTAATCAACAAGAAATTAGGTTTTGCATTCAGGTGAGTGATTTGATAAAGAAAATGGGCTTAACTAGTCTTCAGATTTCCCTGGTTGGATTAACCAGTGAAAGATGGAAGAGCCAAGACCTCTCCAAGCCCTGAAGGTAAAGGTTCAAAATCCCAAAAAGTAAAAAAGTGTCTGGTTGGCATCTTAAAGAAGAACTGCCCTTATTAAACACATTCATATTAAGAAGCACATCACGAAGAGAAAGGCAGAGGTATAAGCCTAAAAGGGCATTTATTACAAGTCTATGGAAAAGAAGCCAGTGATGAAAAAGATGATGCCATTTAATCCAAGGAAGGAAAGAAAACAGAAAGTTTATAAACCAACAATTAAATCAAAAGACAAGAAATGCATTCCTAGGCAAGAACTCAGTCCCATAACTGATGGTTAAGAGCCTATTTCACTAAACCCAAAGACCATCAGAGACCACAATGAACCTGAACTCAAGGGGGCTTTGGTCAAGAACTCACTGCCCTTCGTCTCCTGGTGAATACTAAACACAGACGAAGCTTCTCAGCAAAGCTGCTCCTTGGAAGGCCATGGGCACTTGCTCACCCTAGTTCTTTTGTAATAGAACTGGTTCTGCTCCTGCCTCCCCAAATAAACTACAAATTCCTTTGAAGTTAGGATCCCGTTTTAGTCATGTTTATATACCCATGTAGCACATGCACAAATGCCCATGCTAGGCACTCAATAAATGTTTTTCAAATTGCCACTGGGTTTTACTATGGTACCAAATAGAATGGTCACAGCTGTAATTATAACCATCACACAGAACATTTTACTGGATGCTTACCAAGTTTCATGTGGAAACTCATGTTACTTGATTAAATCAGTGATGTAGTCAGTATTATTATTCATATTTTACAGAAGTTAAAATGAGGCACGCAAAGGTTCTTAGTAATTTTCTGAAGGACATGTGGCTGGTCTGTCCAAACTCAGATAGTGAGAAATGCCTGCATGCCACATTAGGCTACAGGAGCTCACCTAATTAGAAGTAGAGACTCAAGGAGGCTAAGGAACTTCAGCAGAGTCATATGCTGTGGAGACAATGCTGATGAAGATACTCATTGGTACAGACAACGTAAACTGAGAGATCTTTGCATGTAATGGGTGCTTGCTAAATATCCGGTCGGCAGGGGTGCCTTGGTGGCTCAGTGGGTTAAGCCTCTGCCTTCAGCTCAGGTCATGGTCTCAGGGTCCTAGGATCAAGTCCCGCATCAGGCTCTCTGCTCATCAGGGAGCTTGCTTCCCCCCTCTCTCTGCCTGCCTCTCTGCCTACTTGTGATCTCTCTCTCTCTGTCAAAATGAATAAATAAAATCTTAAAAAAAAAAAAATCGGGTCAGTGAATGCGGCCCCGAAGTTGGAAACTCCACAGGTTTTCCAAGTTAGGGTATCCTACTGAGGTCCTAATTATGCCATTCAGCTAGGAACGAAGGCTGGTTCTTCCTTCCGAGTAACAGAAGGTAGAGAATAGTAGTTAAGCACCTTGACTCAGAAAGTACAGCCTCTTCTCAAGTCAGGATTTGCTAAAGTTTGTTCTTTTGGGGCCAGCTGTCTTTCCCTTCCCAGCAAGATTCACTTCTGCAGGGTACTCAAGGTTTAAAATATTTTAGGACCCTACAGAAAAACTCTGCAGAATAAAATCATAGGCCTTTCATATTTGATACAGTTTAAATGATGGGAACCCTGGTATTAAAATCAAAAGCAAAAAAAAATAGGCTTTTATTCCAAAATCAAACCCTAAATAAACCCCAAACAAAGGATATATAAACTCTTGGTACATGGTCCATGTGGCATGCAATACACACTTTCCTATAAATGTGTGTGTGTCCTTCGTATTATAATCACATATGCAGTGGTGACTGAACATTTATCTTTTGTATTAAAATAATTATTAGGGCATCTCAAACCTGATATTTCCAGAGTCAAGAAACAGAAAACCATTCGTAACTAAAACCTGAAGCTACCTAATTTTGTGTGCGTGTGTGTGAGTGTGACGCTATGCAAAACCAGAACCAAAAATTAATAATAAAAAGAATTAAAATGGAGCCAAATAACTTCATCTCAAGAGCAAAATGCAGATGGATAACTACATATTCTCAGACAAATTAATGCCCATCAAAGTGCCCTTTGCTAAACCAGCAGAGAAGATATATTGAGGTTATTAATCAAGCATAATAGATATGGTATAATTAAATGTTTCCTTTATAATTATACTTTAAGCTTTAAGGAGAATTACTTTGAAAGTGTTTCCTTTGTTGCTCACAAGTTCATCTTTATTTAATAGTGATTTATTATTTGCTTTACTTCCATACAAATTCTAGAAAAGTAATTTATTCATTACTTATGTGTCAAATGAAATTTCAAACCAACAACTTTCTGTTATAGTTCTTCTCTATTGCAATCTATTTTTCATCTGGCAGCCGGAGTCATCTTTTTTTTAATATATATATATTTTAAATTAATTCATTTATTTGAAAGACAGAGATCACAAGCAGGCAGAGAGGCAGGCAGAGAGAGAGGAGGGGAAGCAAACTCCCCACTGAGCAGAGAGCCTGATAGGGGGCTCGATCCCAGGACCCTGAGATCATGACCTGAGCCGAAGGCAGAGGCTTCACCCCACTGAGCCACCCAGGCGCCCCCGAAGTCATCTTTTTAAACCATGTATCAGATCATACCTTTCCCTTGTTAAGAAACTCTCCAAAGGGGGCACCTGGGTGGCTTAGTCGTTAAGCCTCTGCCTTCGGCTCAGGTCATGATCTCAGTTCCTGGAATCGAGCCACACTGGCCTCCCTGCTCAGAAGGAAGCCTGCTTCTCCCTCTCCCTTGGCTGCCCCCCACCACTTGTATTCCTCTCTCACTGTCTCTGTCAAATAAATAAATACAATCTTAAAAACAAAACACCTCTCCAAAGGTTTCCCACTGAGTTTCAATCTAAAGCCAACGTGATCCATAAGACAATCTGACCCCTGCCTTCCTCTCCATCCTCAAATCCTACCACCTTCAACCAGCGCTCCCTTAGTCCAGGGAATGGCCTCTGTTTTGTCCCTCATTACAACAGCTCAACCCCACCACTGGGTTTTTGTGCCGACTGTTCCCTCTGCCTGACCACCATGCCCACATATCTCCCCATTCCTGGCTCCTTTTTTTCATTCAGGGCTAACCTCAGAGCGAGGCCTTCCTTGACCATCCAATCTAAGAGTCTCAGCTCCCACTTCAGTGACAGGACTTACCACTATTTGAAATCATCACATTAATTTATATACTTATTATCTCTCCCTCTTTCTCTCTCTCTCCAAACAGCCCCTAACTCTTGGCAACCACCACTGCAAAAGAATATAACCTTCATGAGAGATGGAATATTGCTTGTCATATCCAGCACCATAGCCTAGTATCCAGAGCAGTATCTGACACCTGGAAGGCCCTAAGAAAAATATTTATTGAATAAATGAATGAACATTTCTAAACATATTATATTTATAGACGTTTTAAAATTGCTCTTTTATAGCAAATTCTCATGAAGGCCGTATCTTTGGCTCTCTTCAAAAATCATGTACTAGGGGCGCCTGGGTGGCTCAGTGGGTTAAAGCCACTGCCTTCGGCTCGGGTCATGATCCCAGGGTCGTGGGATCGAGCCCCACATCGGGCTCTCTGCTCTGCGGACAGCCTGCTTCCTCCTCTCTCTCTCTGCCTCTCTGCCTACTTGTGATCTCTGTCTGTCAAATAAGAAAAAAAAAAAAAATCTTAAAAAAAAAAAAATCACGGACTATGGCATCCTCCAGCTACAAACATGCCTGGGTATGATTGCAAACAGTAGTGTCCTGATACTAAAACCATCAGATTTTGCAAGACATTTGGAATAAACAGGCTGTTCAGTGAAAGATGAACATATTTTCAACATAAAAGTTTGTTTTGTTGTAATCCTCATGTCACCCTCTGGTTTTAATCAAAGCCTCACTGGTCCCTCAAACATTCAGCAAAGATTTCTTTCTCCTGGGAGGGGCTTTACCATTTCAATGAAGAGAAGAAAAAGAACACTTCTCAAAGGGTAAAAAATTTCTGCCAAAATCCAGGTTATTTTTAATACTCACTCAATATCAACTAACAAATCTGTCATATTTGTTTTCATTTGGAATTTTTAATTTACACAGATAAATTAGGGTGCCTTTAGGTTGGGGACAGGGGCAGGTAGGAGACTAAGGACATTGTCAATGCTCTAGAAGGGAGAAGAGAAGCAAAAAAAAAGTTTTTTTAATTTTTTGAAGGCAGTCTTTTTAGCGAATTTGTTCAAAGATTTACTTTCAATCAGGTCTATGTCAGTACAACAATAAGAGTACAAAAATAATTCCCCTTTTAATCATGTTTGTTTTCTCCACAAATCAAGTGGAGACATTAAGACATTAAGGACATCACCTTAATGTCTCTGAATGGTCTTCCTATCAGAGCTCTTTCCCATGAATCTTGACTTAAATCTGAAGACATTTTGATTTTAACTAAAAATGTGGTTATAATGCACAACCAAGATAGTTGTGTAACTGCTTTTGATCCTAAATGAAAGTAACATCAAGCCTTCTATGATTGCATCCTTTGGGTGAACCCACTGCACATAGAAAGTCATGTCTGAGAAAATACACAAGCGAAAATATAATAAGGATTCAATGGATTAATACTGGTAGAATACTGAGACCATTTTGTCTGGAATATGGTAGGAGTTACCAATGAAATTTTTGAATTAATTAACCCTTACACTACAAAACAAAATTTCTAGGCAAGAACGCACTTTACATTTAAAATGGCGCCTGGGTGGCTCAGTTGGCTAAGCGGCTGCCTTAGGCTTGGGTCATGATTCCAGGGTCCTGGGATCAAGCCGTGCATGGGCTCCCTGCTCAGCAGGGAGCCTGCTTCTCTCTCTCTCCCTCTGCCTGCCATTCTGCTTACTTGAGCTCTCTCTCTCTGTGCCAAATAAATAAATAAAATCTTTTAAAAATAAAATGAAATAAAATAAAGTGATCATCACAATTAGAGTTGTATAGTTATATTTCCAAAACTTAACTTGTTTTTTTTAAATAACATTTAAAAAATAAAATCCTTATGTAACATTGATATGTATTTAATAACCATAGCTATAAAGATGTTGTTTTATCAGTAATTTCATTTGTGATTAAAGACTTCTAAAGATGAGCTGCATTTTCCTTGAGCCTTTCCAAGAAGTATACCAGACATCACAGGAAACAGAGCAGAAACACATGACATTGACTCTGTCACTAATGAGCTCCCTATCCAGTTAAGAGATTAGACAATCTCAAAACAAACAGTGGGAATTTTACGATTCTATAGAATTAGATGCTGTATCTTATCCGTAGAAAGAGAGAAAAATGTGGACTAGAATAATCAGAATAGGTCTCATGGGGAAAACTATTACAAATGTAAACAAAACAATGAATTTCAGAATTATAATTCTTCTAATAAAAAGAAAATTAGATTTGAATCAGTGTAATGTGCTACAGTAACATATTCCTACAGAGATAATTTTAGCCACCAGGCAGACACACATTTGACTACACTTCATGCTAAACTATGTAACTTCGGCATTTTTTTTTTAATTAAACAGCCTTTCTTCAAGCCAGTTTGAAAGGAAAAATACTCAGTTACTCAATTAGCCTTTATATATGAGCATTCTGACTTTAATTATAAAACATTATTCAATGAACAGTATGTACCTATTATTAAAGCCACAGCACATTCATCCCTCCCTCCCCTCCTCAGGCTGGGTGGGATAGTAGGTCTGTCACTGAGTAGGAAGGCCTAAGGCTGCATTTGTCCCTCTACCCACCACAAAGAGTGGCCTTCAGTAGACAGGAAAAATGAAGGTAGTTCCAAAGTAGAGATCTCCCTCTTCTAAGCTAAAACATTTTTTTTTTAAGATTTAATTATTTATTTGACAGAGAGAGATCACAAGTAGGCAGAGAGGCAGGCAGAGAGAGAGAGAAGGAAGCAGGCTCTCTGCTTGGCAGGGCTTGATCCCAGGACCCTGAGATTATGACCTGAGCCGAAGGCAGAGGCTTAAGCCACTGAGCCACCCAGGCACCCAAGCTAAAACATTTTTTAGTGTTTTGGCCTGACCAGGGAAGGGGTAGGGAAGGGAGGGGAGCAGAAATTCCTCAGGACTCTTTGGTTCTATTATTTTGCTCAGTACCTGAATACACAGGGCATCACTCAGAAATCACTGTGAGGCATGATTTTTAATTGACCGCTTGGTTGTCTACTTTATACTCTTTGGCAGATAAATAATCCCTGGGTGAGTC
>ML109779.1:42940-76727 GCA_003697995.1 Taxidea taxus jeffersonii | reverse complement strand
AAGTGAACTTGGTCTTGGCTGGATTTCTTTGATCTTCTGGGGGAGGGGCCTGTTGTAGTGATTCTCAAGTGTCTCTGCCCCAGGCGGAATTGCACCGCCCTTACCAGGGGCCGGGCTAAGTAATCCTCTCAGGTTCGCTTTCGGGAGCTTTTGTTCCCTGAACGCTTTCCAGAGAGTTTGGGAGGACGGGAATGACAATGGCGGCCTCCCAATCTCCGGTTCAGAGGAGCCGAGAGCTAGGGGCCCCAGTCTTCAGTGCGCCTTCAGAGAAAAGCGTTTAATCACTCCCGTCTCCCCAGCCTCCGGCCGCGCTCGGAGACCGCGCGCGCCCAGAGACTGACTGCGCCCGGAGACCGCGCGCGCTCGGAGAAAATCGTGCCTCATCAGTCCCGTCTCACTGGCTTCTGGGAGCGCTCCGAGCTCACCCAGCCTGTGACCAAGCGTCTCTGTCTCTGGCAGAGTCCCACCTGGAGTCTCTGAGCCCCGTAGATCCCTGAGCTCTCCCGGGTCGGAGTCTCCCCGGATCTTGTGGGGACCCTCGCACAGAGCACCGGTCCGTGTCACAGACCACTAGGAAACCTCGGCTCTGTCTCCGCAGCCAGCTTCCCCGCTCTAATACCTGTGAGCTCTGCGACACTCAGACACCCCCGATCCTTCTGTGACCCCGCGGGACCTGAGTCCACGTTGTCCCCGTGAGGTCTTCACCCCAGTTTAGCCTCTGGAGCGATGTCCCTCCGTGGAGCAGACTTTTAAAAGTCCTGATTTTGTGCTCCGTTGTTCCGCCGCTTGCCGGGAGCTGGCCCCTCCCCCTGGGGTCTATCTTCCTGTCGCGTTGGATTCACTTCTCCACTGGTCCTACCTTTCAGAAAGTGGTCGATTTTCTGTTTCTAGAATTGTTGTTTTTCTTCTCTTCGATCTCCTGTTGGATTCATAGGTGTTCGGAATGGTTTGATAGGCTAGCTAGCTGATCTCCTGCTGCCTGATGTCGTCTCAGCTGCTACTTCTCCGCTATCTTGACTCCTCCCCCACCTTAAGTTTCTTTAAACCACAGAGGTCAAGAATCAGAAAACAAGGACCACTGTTGATGTCTCCCAAGGGTGGGCTGATTTCCCAGATGCTGCACTATTCTTTCTGGCTTCAGGATCACTTGCTGCATCCTGAAAATGGTTGGTTTCTCCCAAAAGACCCATGGAGAAGGTTTCTGTGGCTCGTGGACACAGATTAGGGCATGGCTGCCTGGCACCTGTTCTGGAAATGAGTAATGAATAGCTCAGCTGGAATGAAGCACAAATCAACTTCTGGAGCAGAATTAGGCTCCCAATTTAATTATGTGCTAATCTTCAACAGAAAGAGACCTTGAGGGAATGGTTAGACTGTGATCATTTTAAAATAATGGCTTGTGAATGTTAAAGACGTGCATTTTAGTTACACCCTTGACTCCTGTTTTATTGCATTCTCGGACTTCTTGCAAGAAGCTATTATTAAGTCTCAGAGTGGTAGATATAATGTGCTTGCCCTCTTTATAAAGACAGTAAAATCTTTATGGGGAGAGAAAAGGAGAGTTTGCTGTAGTTTTTAGTGGTAGAGTTCATTACTATATCAAGGTTAGTCCTGGTGGACTAATTCTGAGACTTCTACATCACATAGAAAAGTCATCCTTTCTGAGCACTTGAGTGGCTCAGTCGGTTAAGCATCTGCCTTGGGCTTGGGTCATGATCTCAGGGTCCTGGGATGGAGCCCTGCCTCGGGCTCCCTGCTCAATAGGGAGTCTGCTTCTCCCTCTACCCCGCCTCCCTGCTCATGATCTCTCTCTTTCTCTCATTCTCTCTCTCTCTCTCTCTCAAATAAAATCTTAAAAAAAAAAAAAAAAGCCATATTTTCTGCTCATGACACCCAGGACATGAGGCTTGCTGTTCCAGGTTTAAAGGTGACTACGATGTCGGAAAAATAAGACAAAAGCTCACTTCTTCTGACAGAAGGGACTGTGGGATGGAGAGGGTGACTAGATAGAGAGAAGGACGATGAAGTGATCAGAGGGTATGTCCAGCTATCCCCACTTTGGGATAAAGCCTAAACCCTGGAAAAAGAAAGCCAATAGGAAGAGAGATTTCTACCTCCTCCTCAGTAGACTCTGGAAAGGGACTGCCACTTCCCAGGGTGCCCGACTTTGCAATAGCCACGTCAAAGTAAGTCTGGTGTCCACCATTGTGGTTGGTGGAGGGAAGCCTTGACTTTGAGCTTCTCCAGGCAATTCCCTGTCTGAGGGTCCAGGAGTTTCTGAAGCTCCAGGAAAGCTTGGAAGGCAGCAGAGTGGGGAGCCCGAAGACCTACCGCAGGTCCACACTGGGCAAAGATGAGCTAGCTCTGAGGCCGAGCCTGGGGGTGGATGGGCAGAGCCAGAGGGCCAGGCGGAAGACATGGCCAAAACTCACGAGAGTTAGAGGGCCAGAAAGAGCCAAAGTAAGGCTAAGACAGGTAAGGAGGAACCTGGGCCCCAGCCGGGCAGAGAGAAAGCAGATGACAAATTACTAACTACAGCCTGTTAAAGGCTTAAGATATGAAAATGTCCTCCCACTTGGGCCAAACTCCTTTATTAAGTCACAAGCAAGACAGCTTTGCTCCCTCCACTTCTTTGGGGTGCCTGTTAGCCTGGCTCTTCTTTGCTATTTGATTCATGAAAAATCCCTTCATCTCCCTATTTCTCCAGGGAACTTACACCAAGTCTCTGGTATTGAAGCAGAGAACAACTTGAATGGCATTGAACTTAAAAACTTCTCTCTGTTAATCCCCAGCAAGTGGTCCCAACTTTCTGTACCCCAAAACACTTTTCCTCCACGGGGAGCATGCATGCCTTCTGTATCTGGCACAGTGCCTGGGAGGTCAAAAGGAAACCACTAGTTTCCCCAGTTTGAGGAATCTTAGCCCTAGAGACCAGACACCAGTTGTAACTCAGGCATCAAGTTTTCATGCTACTAGGACTCTTGACTGTTGGTCTGTGTGTAACTTGGACATTCTTTTACGTGCTCCCGTTGGCCACAAAAATGCAGCTAGACTCTGAGGGCGTCACCATTCTGAGGAATCTCAAGAAAGATAATGACATTTCAATCAGAAACAGAACTCAAGAGTCTGCAAAGAACACCCATCATGTATCCCTCTGTCTTTCTGCCAGGCAGTGGGACCAGGGATGGCTGTAGGTCTGAGGCTCACCACTGGTCTGGCAAAAACTCAAAAGAATTGGTGGAGTGCAAGGAGGGCAAGAGGTTTCATGCTGGTTACTTACTTAGATTTCTGGATGATGACTTGACCACGCCCCCCCCCCCCCCCCCCCGCCCTGGCTTCAAATCCCATGTCTGCCACTTCTGGTGTGGCTTCGGGAAAGTCGCTTAGCCTCCTGGTAACTGAGCATTGTCACCCGAAAAAATGAGGGTAATAATAATGCCCATCTTGGAGAGTTATGGCAAACATTTAATGATTCAGAATGAGATAATCCATGTAAGTCTGTGGAGTCTGACTCATAGGAAGGACAATAAGTGTTATCTGTTATTTATTACGGGTTTAATGGTTTTGCTTGCTAGGAGAGACAAAGTTTAAACACTCTAGAAATCAACACATTTTTATACCCAGATTGTACTGATCAATACAAAATCTTCAATTTTTTCTGATTCTAAACCCTAACCTAATAACAAGCCACACCGGGATATAATGAATATGATTCTCTCTACCTTTGTTTTCAAGAATTATCACCTGGTTCTTGGGCGAACTGCCTGAAGGAGACTGTACTTAGAGCAAAACTCAAGTGGCCCATGAAAGGAACTGTGAAGGGGCAGGATCATGACCTTCAGAAAACACGGAGGCGCAGCTCTTGCCAGTTTCTGACCCTTTCAATTGGGGACTATGAACATGTGGGTTGAGCAGAGCCCGGGGCCTGCAGAGGTGTTTCGTTTTGCTAGGGCATTGGATTTGTTCTATTTTGTCTGAAAACAAACAGCGCCAGGAGTTGAATGCTTTCGGAGCGTGCATTCTGCACCAACCACAGCCCCACAGCTCACTCTTGTCTTGGTCCCCGTCTCCCCTCACATGGCCACTATCCACCTGTCATTTAGGTATTTGAGCATCTCTCCTCACTGTCGCGCATCTCCTCTCACAAATGCAGAATCCACATACAGCAGCAATCCCCAGAGTCAACACCCCTGCGGGGCTGCCTGTCCCTCTCTCCTTCTACACCGTTCTTTCCCTCCCATCTGCATGTAGGTTGCATTGGACAGAAGGGGGGTCTCCTTTAATCTTCTCAATGTTTCCCACCTTTCTAACAGGCTAGACTAATTACTTGCTTCTTTTCACAGTTTCATCTTTTTTTTTTTAAGATTTTATTTATTTGTGAAGAGAGAGAGAGCATAAGCAGGGGAAGCGGTAGGCAGAGGGAGAAGCAGGCTCCCCGCTGAGCAAGAGCCCAATGTGGGACTTGATCCCAGGATCCTGGACCATCACCCAAGCCAAATGCAGACACCCAACCAACTGAGCCACCAAGGAATCCCTCTTTTCACAGTTTTAAAACAGTGTGACTCTTGGCTCTGAAGTCTCCTTGGTAAAGAACAAGGCAACAGGGACACCCAAGGCTGTAGGTATCTTCTCACTCACTGTGGAAGCTGTAAGTGCAAAACTCCAAGCTTCAGGCTAGGTGGGAGAAGCTTCCAGACTTTGGGACTCCTTTTCTTGCTTCATGCCGAGCAGGAGGTCTTGATGACACCATTTTTATTTCCTGTGCTCAGGTACATTGTAAGTTAGGTCAAGTTTCCGGAAATTGAACTCTTGCATTCACTGAAAATGCATGCACTTCTGTCTTTATCTATCTATGTTCAGCCATATACTTCTAGCTTAAGAATTCCAATTATTGTATTATCTCAAAGATTGTCATTTGTTTGTTTGTTTGTTTGTTCTTTAATCAGGAACGAAATATTTTAGAGGAGCAGACAAAAGAGTGCTGGCATAATTACATAATGGCTCTGTCTCTTTTCATCTGTGGCCCTTCGGTCATGCCCCCCCATTACAATTTCCCAAAGCCTCATTTCCTTGCATATGGAGACAGAATCAAGCAATATTTTGGGCTCCATTACCTTGTGCTAAGAGCTTGGCTTACCTGGTGGAGCCAAAGAGAAAATGCCCATACAAGGTACAGTCTGTATGGGAGACTGCTTACCTGGCCAATGCCACCATGTTGCCCAACTCCAGGAGGCACCATCCTCATCCCCTCCCAGGTTTGTGTCAGTGTGCCTCCTACTGTTGTGCAGTATGGGGCCAGCATGGCCCGCACATGCATTGACCCCATAAAACATGGTTTTACCTATTTTGTACCTGAATGCCTCTACCCTAAATAAAGTCTGTCCATTCCATGTATCTGTTTGTAATAATTCTTACTGAGTCTAACTCAAGACTTTATAAAATGACAATAGAATTCATTGGGACAGCCTTACACAAGCTAATGATTTTCAGCAGTTCCTTGGGAAGGAGTAATTCGTGTTCTCTGGTAGGACGCCATTGTTCAGTAACTGGATCTCGAACTGCCTAATTACGGAGTGTTAGTTGTATAGTAAGTATAAATAATTCCATTCTAGAGTGTGGGTTCAGTCTGCCCCCACAGATTCTATTATTGTTTCATAAATTCTGAGGTACTGGGGATTTCCTAACAATTCAACCCATAGCATGTTATCCTAAGGATGGCATTTCTATGTGCCTTTTTTTTAAGGTTTATTTATTTATTTGAGAGAGAATGAGAGAGCGAGAGAGAGCATGAGGTGGGAGAGGTCAGAGGGAGAAGCAGACTCCCTGCAGAGCTGGGAGCCCAATGTGGGACTAGATCCCAGGACTCCGGGATCATGACCTGAGCCAAAGGCAGTAGCTCAACCAACTGAGCCACCCAGGTGCCTGGCATTTCTACGCTTGGTACATATTGCAGTCTGACTCTGGACACGTTCTGGGTTCAGTCACTTGGGGTTTGCCACTGTTCTTCCAGATCGATAACCTGCTCCTCCTGTATCAAAGAACGTGATTGGAGTCTGCGCCCTTCGATGAGAAGAGAGGGTTGTGATTGTACGAAAATAAAGCACTGTCCTGTTTTGTTTTCTTTTCCCGTTGAGCAGAAACACACACTACAACGTTTCCTGTGTAAAACCAGTGAAAGAACCTCTGATTGGCTAAAATTAGGGCCTGCTCCCAACTTTTTCACTGCCAACTGGGTATAAGCCAGTCTTTTTTAAGCTTATGATTGTGATCAAGTTTGAAATAGATTTATTGGATTGTCACTAACATTTTAAAAAAATGAGATAGAACAGGGCTGAATAGAATAGAACTCAGTTAAATTGAAAAAGAGAACTACAGGAGCCACCTGGGTGCCTCAGTCAGTTAAGCATCTGCCTCTGGCTCAGATCATGTTCCTGGAATCCCAAAGGGCAATAACCTTTGGGAAGGAGGCTGCTCTGTCAGCCTGAGTCCTGGGGTGAGGACAAAGTGAAGCACCCCAAGTATAGAGTTATTTTTAAAATATATAAGATAGGGGCCCCTGGGTGGCTCAGTGGGTTAAGCCTCTGCATTTGGCTCAGGTCATGATCTCAGGGTCCTGGGATCGAGCCCCACATTGGGCTCTCTGCTCAGCAGGGACCCTGCCTCCCCCTCTCCCTCTGCCTGCCTCTCTGCCTACTTGTGATCTTTCTCTCTGTCAAATAAATAAATAAAATCTTTAAAAAATAAAATATATAAGATATACATTTGTATCAGAATATATAGTATATATGTAGAATTCATATATTAATATTTTATGTATAGTATATATGACATATAGAGAATGTATATCATACATATTATATATATATGTATGTATAATATATATATGTATAAAGAGAATTATTTTAAAGAATCAGCATATCTGGAGGTTAGCAAGTCAAAATCTACAGAATGAGTCAGCAGGTTAGAGACCCAGGAAGAGCCAATGTTGAATTTCAGATCCAAAGGCTGTCTCCTGGCAGAACTCCCTCTTGTTCAGGGGGGTGGTCAGTATTTGGTTCTACTCCAACCTCCAACTGATTGGATAAGGTCCATCCACGTTATGGGTGACAACCTACCTTACTTAAGGTCCACTAATTTAAATGCAAATCTCCTCTAAAAACACCCTCGCAGAAACATCCAGAGTAGTGTTTGGCCAAATATCCAAGCCCCACGGCCCCAGCCAAGTGGACGCATAAGGCTGACCATTGCAGTCCATATCTGTGGCGGTCATTCATGCTGTTCAGCGGATATTTTTGGTACTTTTCCTAGGCACATATGGAACCACTTTCCCCCACCCTCTGGGTGTCGCCAGGTGACTTGGTCCAAAAAATGTGAGCAGAAGGTGGAAGTTTTGAGTGCTGGTGTGGGATCTGCCACGTGCTCTTTCCCTCCACGACTGAGGGCAATAACCTTTGGGAAGGAGGCTGCTCCGTCAGCCTGAGTTCCGGGGTGAGGACAAAGTTAAGCAGGACCCCAGCTGCCTCATGATGCACATGACAGAAACCAGGACAAAATCTCTGTTGCTTTGTCATTTGGAGATTTTTCGTTTCTGTGGTATAACCTATTGGATCTGACCCTTTTGGTGTGCTGCATAAAATTATGTATGTATATGTACGTGTGCATGTGGGTGTGTGTGCGCACGCGTGTGCACTGAGTCATGATGCAAAACGAATCTCTTGCTCTAGGTTATGAATAAGATGCTTGATAGCCGATGATACAGATAGCCATTTTACCTTATATCATTAGTTAGCAAAAAAAAAAAAAGACTAGAACTGAAAGGGCATGAAGAAATGAATTAGTTCACTGCACTCTTTTTAGAGATGAGAATACGGAAGCCGAAAAGGGTCAAGTAATTCATCTGAGGTCACAGAGTGACTAGGATTCAAAAACATTAAGACTTCAAGCCAGCCCTGTACCCCTGGAGCTAATAATACATTATATGTTAATAAAAAAATTATTTAAAAAAAAAGACTTCAATGGCTTGAAGTCGCTTTACCATAAAGCCCCGCTTTAGGGCTAATTTTGTATAAGTGCCTTGAAAACTACAAAACATCATAAAACTGCATTATCACAATGACATTATCACAAGAGACAGGTACAATGTGATGGTTAAGGGCTTAGCCTTTGTAAACCTGGTTTCAGATGCTGCCTCTGCAGCTTATAACTTGTGTGACCTTGAGAACACTGTTAACCTCTTTGAACCTCTGTTTTCTTATTTATAAAATGAGAATAAACTTATTTATCTCATATTTTCCTGATGAATAAATGAGATAATGTAAAGTTCTTCACGGTGTGTTTAGTTGTTAGCACAATGCTTGGCTCATGATAAATGCTAATAATTTATTTGTAGTACGTATAAGACCAAGAATTTGGCTTAAAAAAAAAAAAAGTAGAGGAAAGACACTCCTGGGCTTCGAAAAAGCCGGAATTTGGAGCCGAACGAGCACTGTTTCTCAGCTGCGGCACTATGGAAATTTGGGGCCAGATAATTCTTTGTTATGGGGGCTGCCCTGTGCACGGTAGGAGGTTTAGGAAAGATATTGAAGTATTAGACAGATGGTATGAGTCAGTTTCTAACCTTTGGCATTCTTGACATTTTGGGGGTGGGGGGGCTGGAGAGTTCCTTGTTGTAGGTGGCTGTCCTGCATAATGTAAGGTGTTTAGAAACATCCCTGGGCTTTACTGGGAGCTAGTAGCTCCCAGTCAGAATAACAAAATATATTCTCAGACATTGCTAACTATTTCCCGGGGGCAAAATCAGTCCCTGTTGAAAATGCCTATTGCATAGTTTTTCAATTACTTCTTCCTAGAAGAGAACTAGAACATAAAAGAAGGTTAATCTCTCTGAGAGAAAGTTATCCGGACTTCCTAGTCTTATACTTTATTGGTACTATCTCCTTAATGTCTATCTGACCGACTGGAACAAATTCTCCACGGAAGTGCTGCGTCTGTCTTGTTTTCTGTTCTGCTTCCAGGGTGTATACAGCAAGCGCATAGCAGTTGTGCAAAAACAAAACAAAACAAAAAACCCGCAATCGAAATAAAGAAATGAAAGAATTTTTTTCAGCATTCCCTATCTATAACAATACAAACAAGGTTCCGACAGGATCAATAGAACAGACTAGGTCTCTGGAAAGTTATCTCCTTTCTCCAGCTCTGCCCCATCTCTAAAATAAAGATTCCCTCAAGAGAGTCTATTCTTAAAAAAACAACTAAGATCTTCAAGGCACAAGTCTTCAGACAGGGGTCTAAAAAGAGCAAAACAGGGTCTCCGTTTTTACAGTCAGCCATGGAGGCTCAAGAGCCAGCACAATAAACCCCTTACATGTCAAACTGACAGAAAGGCAAGAGGCAGAGTTGCTTCAAAATAGCCTGTAGTAAAGGAAAGGACTGGTCTAGTGCTGCAGCTGGGGGGTTGGAGGGGGGTTGGTTCTGGAGACACACAGGAAGGCATGGCAAAGTCACAGTAGATCTGACTCCTGCCCCCTCCTGCTAGCTGAGGTTGCAGGCTACTCCCTGGAAACAGAGTACCTAGATAATGATATTTTCTTGTGTTCTAGATCACTCTGCCCTTGTTCTTTCTCCCATGTGGTTGTTGCGTGAACCTGAAAAAAGTGTGCCTCTTCTCTTCTGCTCTAAAGCCATGCTAGCCACTTGCTGGTCTTGAGACTCCGCCCAGATACACAAGACTGACAATAATCATTCTGTTTCATTCTAACCTCTTTCTGGAAACACCGTCTTTTCGAACTTTTCTGGTAATCATGTATCATAGTTCTCATCTATCAATTGAGTGGATTCTTGTGGTTCTTGTTGGCGCCCATTCAAGACACCCCTTTGGCTTTCCTGCATTCAACCGCTGGACCCCATCTGTGTCCATGGCTTCCTTGACTACCTCCCTCAGTTTGCTTTTCTCCACATGAGTCTACGACTTTGTTGCTATGGATGGATCTCACTCCCAGCAGTATTGCCATGTTTATCATCTCTTACATGCTTCCCTGCATGCTTCCTTCATCTGTCTCTTACTCTGTCCTCAGACAAAACACCACTCCCCTTTCCCTATCTACCAAAGGTGGTCTCTGTAAGGGTCTTCCAGCAGTCAGCAGTAAAGAGAGGGTTGTCTTCATGACCCAAGAGAAAATGGGCAAAGACTTGAACAGACATTCTTTTTTTTTTTTAAGATTTTATTTATTTATTTGACAGAGATCAAGGAGGCGGAGAGGCAGACAGAGAGAAAGAGGAGGAAGCAGGCTCCCCACTGAGCAGAGAGCCCGATTCGGGGCTCGATCCCAGGACCCTGGGATCATGACCTGAGCTGAAGGCAGAGGCTTTAACCCACTGAGCCACTGAGCCACCCAGGTGCCCCTTGAACAGACATTCTTAAAAGAGAATATCTGAATGGCCAATAAACATATGAAAATGTGCCTTACTGGCCTCCAGGGAAATACAAATCTAAACCACCATACACTACCACCACATGCTCGCCACAGTGAGCGAGGATGGAAAACACCCAGTGTTGGTCTTCAAGCTAGTGCACTGCGAGTAGCACTATAACTTGGTACAACCACTTTGGAATACTGTCCACTAAAACTAAATATATGTAATCCCCTACAGCAATGACTGTTTATGCCCCTCCAAAGACATATTCTAGAATGTTCATTTGGGTACCATTCTTAGTTGCCTTGATCTGGAACTATCCCAATGCCCAGGAACCAAAGAGTAGAAAAATAAACTGCATTATAATCTCACAAGGGAAAAAGCACCGGGAATGAATTATGTACAATCTCATGCGATGGCATGAACGAATCACACAAAATGTTGAGCAGCAGACACCAGACACGAAAGGAGGATGCACTACGTACAAATGCATGCTCTTAGAAGTGAGAACAGTTACCTTTAGTGATGGGAGGGGAGCACGTGGGATGTCTCTTGATTCGGGTGCTGGTTATATGGGTGTGTTCATTTTGCAAGTATTCATGAAGCTGTGCAATTATGATCAATGCATTTTTCTGGGTTTATGTTACACATTATCAGGAGTTAGATTATCTGGAAGCAGACTCCAAGATGGAGATTGGTATGCAGTAAGTTTTTGGGGTGGGTGCTTTCAGGAACAACATCTTAGAGTCAAGGCATGATGGAGCAGAGGGAGCAAATGACAGGGAAACAGTGTAAGAGGCCTTGGCCAGTCCAGTAGGAGAGAGCTCGGGAATTAAATGACCCTTTAGAGACACCCCAAAAGGTCAAGCTTTTGATGCCTAAACTCTGCACACATTCTCTTTTGAGAGGTGTCCTTTTTAGTGTTTGCGTGCTTTCTGTTCAGCAAGTTCATTCTTTCTTCAAAGCCATGGACTGCCCCCAGGGAAGGGGGCATGATCTAGGATGAGGCAGCTCTCTCTCTCTCTCTCTTTTTTACCCCCACCCCTGTCTCATGGTGAGAATATTTAAGTTTCTACTCTTGTAGAAGTTTCTACTCTTGATAATTTCAATTATACAATACTAGAGTCACCGTGTTATACATTAGATACCCAGACCATAGCCATCTTAGAGCTGAAAGTTTGTACCCTTGACCAATCTCTCCCTATTATCCCCAACCCTAGCCCCAGATAACCATTTTTCCACCCTCTGTTTCTAGGAGTTCAACTTTCTTTTTTAGACTCCGTGTGTAAGTGACACCATGCACTACTTGTCTTTCTTGGTCTGGCTTATTTTCCTTAGAATGCCCTCCAGCTTCACCCACGTTGTCACAAATGACGGGATGAATCATATTCCATTGTACATTTATACCGTATTTTCTTGATCCATTCATCCAATGGAAGACATTTAGGTTGTTTTTGCACCTTGGCTATTGTGAGCAATGCAGGGTAGCTCTCGCTAGCAGAGGGCTTGGACTGGAGGTGGCCCAGCCAAGCACTACCGCCTACCAGCCCTTCCAGCAGCCAGACAGAGGAACAGGACCCAGTCTACAATAGGACCACGGTAACTACTACATATTTGAATAAAAAGATAAAAAAGAAATACACTGTCTTGGATCATGAGACAAAAGAGAAGAAACACTTGAAAGAAGAAACGAACAAAATGGAACAGGGAGCATGTACACTGACCAAAGCCTAGTGCTGAAATGATCTTATCAACTTCCAGTTATTTGTTTCATGTTCCCAAATGCTGAGCCAAGGTGAACTATGGCATGTTTCATTAACTACTTATCCTGGACCAGATGCTAGTGCATGTTTGTTTATTCACATACTGCTGAGTTCTAAGAAGCATTTCCTGTGAGTTGCTCAGATACTCACAGTCCAGCAAGAGAGAATTTACCTATTAATAGCCTGTTGTGGACTCTCCTGTTTATTATGTGGGGTTCCAAAGAATGGTTACAGCTGCCAGCATTTTCAGCCTTGTTGCCTGTTTCCGAAGGGCAGGACTTACAGGGGACATTCCTGCTGATCAGCACTGTGGGAAGGACAGTCCTACCCACTCCAGCAGGGCTTGGCTCGAGCTGGTTGCTTATTTATTAGAGTAAAAGCTGCGGTTTTCTGAAAGGCACGACTTTGAGGTGGAAGAGCTCCCTCCACTAAGCACGGTGCCCTCTGTAGTGGCAAGGGGCCCATTGTGAAATCAGATTCCACTGGACCAACTCTCTACCCTGTCCTTTGGCTGAATTGCTTCTTTGGATGGGAGCCCACAGTCACCCAGTCGGCCTTCCACACATTTGTCCACTTTTTTCTCCCTGGGAAGGGTTGGGCTGGGGACAAGCAGATTGCTGGTGAGAGGTAGCCACCAAGAAATCCTCTTCAAGGTGGGTGGAAGATGATGTCTCTGTGTTCCAAGTTTCATCGTAAATGGTTATGCTTTCCAACAATGGAGCCGAAGCAGGGGCCAGCAGCAGCAGAACTGGGAGCTTGGACAAGCTGGGATGGAAGGGATGTCCAGCTCTAACATTCTCCTTCTCAACCCTTTTCTATGGAATCCTCATTTTCCTTTCTGTTCCCCAAATCTCCATTTGAAACTTGAGGTGCTCAGTGCCCTTGAGTCTCTGCCAATGGCTTTTCGGAGTAAGCTCTCTTCACTTGAGAGTTGCTAGAGGCTCAAAGGAATACTGCGTCCTGGGACCGTACATGTCACTAACAGGCCATTATATACTAGGTTGTAAAGGGATAGAACAATCCAGAAGTTTCCAGGATTGCAGCGTTCATAATTAACACTCTTCCCAGGTAGCTGCCGCATCTGCCAGCTGTGTTTTATACAGTGTGTATTTTATCTAACAGCTGTGTTTTGTGTTTCCACATTGCCAGTGGATTTGGCAGCAGGCAATCTATAAAAGGCCATCAGAGTGGGTGTGTACGGTTTTGTCTCCAAGGAAAGTTCTTTTCTTTGGAAAAATGCTCTTCAAACTAGTGCTTCTATGTCTTCGACACTGGAAGGGCATAGGAACCAAGGTGAACCGATAATAGGAATCCGTCCTTTTGTTCACAAAGATTGGTCCAGGGTTGGTCAGCTGACACAGGCCAGCTGACTTGGAGCTGTGGGGCAGGACATTTCATAGTGAAGCCAATGGAAAAGCATCCTTCCCTCACTGATCCGTCAGCGGTAAGAATTTAAACCTGGCAGCTGTGCCCAGTGCGACATAAGCTCGTGTGAATAAAGGCCATACAAGAGAAGGAGAAAGTCGAGAAAAGTAACAGCTACAAGAGAGTGAGATCCCTGGCAGCCTTTTAGGTTTTACTCACCCTGATTTCCTAACACTCACTCAGTTTTGCCAGTTCCCAGTTTGCCTAAGCAGTCCCTAACAGCTTATACCTGTTGCCCCAGCTTAATCATTGATAGCTCCCTCTTACATTCTCAGAAGTGTTCCAGGTAAATGATAAAGTGTATAATCATCGTTCCTATTGCAATGTGGCTAAATAAAGCAATAAAGTCACCCCCTCACCCCGCCGTAAGTTAGTTTAAGCTGGTTTTATGTCACTGCTACCAAAAAAATCATGATTGATCTAGGGGTGCCTGAGTGGCTCAGTGGATTAAGCCTCTGCCTTCGACTCAGGTCATGCTCTCAGGGTCCTGGGATTTGTCCTGGAATTGGGCCTGCGTTGGGCTCTCTGCTCAGTAGGGAGCCTGCTTCCTCCTCTCTCTCTCTGCCTACTTGTGATCTCTGTCTGTCAAATAAATAAATCAATCTTAAAATTTTTTTTTAAATCATGACTGATCTATTACTCTTTTCTAAATTAAACAGGAAATCTTTTCACAGTACAACTCTAAACTTTGATCGTCTCCGCTTGCTTGAATTCATGGCAGACACCCAATTATCTATCAGTTTCTTGGTCTCCATTTGTTTGGTGGAATTGACACCCTGTGCTCTTCCAAGCATACCCAGCCCTGATCATGGGCCCTTTACTCCACACTTCACCACCCAAAACCAGCATCACCCTATGTGACAATGGAGCTAGTCTTTATACATTGTGCTTCTCCCTAATGCGTAGTCATGACCCAGTTTGGGCTCGTATTTATAGGAAATCTGGGGGAGGTTTCCTGTTGCACTCCTTCCCTTGCCTCAAGTTCATCCTGCTGGATCCTGTCCATCAGGGCCGTTCCATTTGCCAACATCACATCAAAGCCAGTTTCCAACACCCTCCAGCTTGATTCCATCTCCAGGTGGAGACTTTCTTTCTCCAGGTGGAGCCTTTCTTCCTGATTGTATCACTCCACTCTTCTGCCCTGTTCCCCTCTTTCGGCTTCTAGTTTTGTAACACATTTTCCTGCTCATGGCACTTCTCACCATTCTAAACTTTCAGCACTGCTTCCTTAGCTTTGCCTTTTGGTTCTTTCTTTTCCCTCCATCCTTTCTATTACTTATCAAAGTCTTTGGCTGATACATCATTCATTCTAGTTCAGTTCAATCTACCCCTGAGATCTGGTACCTTATCATTAACTTGTAGGAGGCACGTCAGCTGGTTCATCCCAAACTGATAAAGGATGTAGTTAAAAAAAAAAAAAAGTACTGGTCCTGGAGTCAGACACACGTGATTCACATCCCAGCTCTGCCATTATTGTCAGTGTCAGTGAAACCCAAGACTTACCCCCTCGCAGAATGACACGTTGTAGCTTTCCAAAAATCCCAGACAGTTTTGCAGATTTGTCTCATGTGTGAATCTTTTTTCCTGCTTTATTTGGTATTAGTTATTAGATATATTTGTTTTCCTTTCCCCTAATACCACTGTATTAGAGTAGGTCATTGATGCTACAATAACAAACCCCCCAAATTTCAGCAGCTTCAACAATATGAATTGGTTTCCTGCTCATGTCATAGCCGGATCTGAGTCAGGATGCTTTCTTTCACAGACGACCCAGGGATCCTGGCTCTTTCCATTGTGTGGCTGCTCTAGCCCAGAATCCTTCTCTTCTGGACCCATGTAAGAGCGAGAGTGGGAGTGTAAGATTTCACAGGATATTTTTGTAGCCAGCCCGAGAAGCGGTATATATAATGTCTATCCACATACCATTGGCCAGAAGCAAGTCACATCATCCTACCCAAATGCAAGGCTGTAGATTTCCGAGGAAGAGGAAGCAGGATTGGCAAGTAAGCATCTAGTCAGTCTATGACAATCACATTTCCTAGTTGGTGTGTGCTGAAAATAAAACCGACGACGGTATTATTAATTATAATCAGTACAGTAATACTAAGCACTTATACGCCAAGCATATTATTAGCTCTTTTCATGGGTTATCTCATGTAATTTAATGCTCACAACCACTTTATGAGGTTCCAAATGGCTCGTGTAGAAATAGCTGATGGAAATGTGGTAGAAATACCGGTGTCAGTAATTATTCATTTAATTTTTGTGTGTCTTTTACATTCCCCAGGGCAAGTGCCCAAGTTAGGATGTTAAAATAGTGTCCTGGTGCTGTCTTTAATGCATATGTTTAAAGATAAATCATTTTGTAATAGAGTCACATGCTAGAGGTTATGGAGCACAGTGACATGAGCGGACTAAGGTCTTCAATATTTAGATAAGACAACTCGATAAATATAGTTAATATGACATGCAAAATTATAAGGGAATTAAGAGAAATCTACTTGAATTCTCTGGTTTCACTGAACTGGGGTTGATTCACAAAGACATCACCTGGCTGATAGAGACTGGAAGAAAGTTGTGGAAGATGTGGCTCATGACAAAAGATCTAGAGCTCTCTTTCTGGCTTTAGTTTTCCCTCCTTCCTAATGCATCTTTGCCTTCTCTACATGATGATGACTTTTGGCTCCATCCCCTATTTCAGATCCTACAACTGCAATAGATCTTTCTGTTGCCTAGATGCTGATGGTTGGCTCTACTCCTGTGTGTCATCCTACGTAGACCCTCTAGGATAGACAGAGCCTCCAATAGACAGAGCCTCTCATTGTGGATTCCCCAGTGCTTCTTCCGTCCAGTGGGCTTTGTACCCACTCTCCTGTTTATGGCTGCCCCATCCCCATCAGCCTCCCATAGATAGAGCTCAACATTCAGTAAGGGCTAGAAGAGGCTGCTAGAAACTGATAAGGAGAATTAATAGGTTTCAGTCAAAATGAGGAAGAAAGGAGTAAGAGGGAGGGAAAGTCAGTTGGTGGTTAAGGGAACAAAAGGTTAGGAGCATCAAAAGGAAATGCCTTGCACCCTTAACTTATGGTCAGCAGAAATTTTTAAAAAGGGAAGCTTTACTTGAATTTAGAGTCTAGACACTGAATGCAAAGGAAGTTGTCACCAAGAAAGGAGACTATTAAGTGAGAAGCTGTACATGCACTATTTTTACTTTTTACAGTAGAATTCCCTTTGAGAAACCAGGGGAAGACTCCAACTGTCAAATGAGAGACAGTCTTTGTTCACGCAAGGGGTGGTCTCAGCCCTCGTAGAACTCTCCAATTGTCTGACCTCCACCAGACTTGCCAAAGAACCAATGCATGCTTTGTTTCTGGACTTGCTCTTTTTCATGTTAAGAGGTTGACATCATCCAAAGGCATCCACAGTGTGGTTGATGTGAACAGAAGGCATTTCCAAGGAGTGAGAAAGAGGTACTTCATCCCCTGATTGAACATAGCTGAAGGGGGATGTGTGCATTCTCTTCCTCCTTTATAGGGCTGGGTACTGGAGTCAGGAAGCCCCATAGTTACATGTTGTATTAAGCAACTGTAAAAATGCATATCCATTGAGCTTTTCTTGCTCTGGGCACTAATGATCTTGGACTGTTAACAGCCACTTTCTCTCCTGATAAAACTCTACCATAGTCAGTAACTTAGCTTGGATATGGAAGTAACCTTCAAAAGTAGGATGACATGTTCATATTTGTAATAGAAAACTCTAATACACTTTTCTTGACCGCTAAGTCACACAAGAAAAGCACAACACATCTAAGAATGAAAAATTTCTTGGGAATTAAAGACAGCAACAACTCTCAGAGACTGCATTCAGATGAAAACTTCTTGTCCTTTAATGTGTGTGTGTGTATGTGTGCGCACGTATGCATGTGCATGTGCAGAGTACAAGTCCAGCCCTGGACTTATAACCTTGTTCTGCGTGGTGGAGGTTATAGAGGGAAAGTAGAAGATCAAAGGTTAAATGGAGTTGATGAACCATTGTGAGATGTATCATACATAGAGTTGTTACTTGGGACAATGTACATAAAGTCAATCCAGCAGTTAAGAATGCCATCAAACACTGAGCATGTACATGGCATATAATAGACATTCAATTTTTCAATCATTGAGAAACTTTCTAGAAGTCTGGAATCACAGAGACTTTGCCTTGATTCCTTTTATTGTGGGTCTGTGACCACAAATGTCTCTCCTAAAAGAAGGAGGTCTCTTTGCCTCTCCTTGGTCCTTGCTGTGAGCCCACTTTCTCTCTAAAGCTCTGAAAAAGATGCCAGATTGAAGGTCTCCTATGGTCCAGCAGATGTCAGTGTGTCCTCACTGGAGGACCAAGGAAAACCTGGCCCTACCAGACTGCCTGAAGGAATGAATGAAAAGGAGGGCCCCTGTGTTTCACAGGTCATCTCAAAAAGGAGGCGGGAAGGAGGAAGCGTTAAGAAGATACCTAATGGGGGGGGCACCTGGGTGGCTCAGTGGGTTAAAGCCTCTGCCTTCGGCTCGGGTCATGATTCCAGGGTCCTGGGATCAAGCTCCATATCGGGCTCTCTGCTCAGCGGGGAGCCTGCTTCCTGCTCTCTCTCTGCCTGCCTCTGCCTACTTGTGACCTCTGTCTGTAAAATCAATAAATAAAATCTTTAAAAAAAAAAAAAGAAGAAGATACCTAATGGGGCACCTGGGTGGCTCAGTGGGTTAAGCCTCTGCCTTCGGCTCAGGTCATGATCCCAGTGTCCTGGGACCAAGCCCCGCATGGGGCTCTCTGCTGGGCAGGGTGCCTGCTTCCCCTCCTTCTCTCTCTGCCTGCCTCTCTGCCTATTTGTGATCTCTGCCTGTCAAATAGATAAATAAAAATCTTAAAAAAAAAAAAAAGAAGATACCTAATATATCTAGGTCGATTTCCATTTTGGGATGGTACACTATCAATTTGAAGAGATTTTTTACAGACTGTAGGTAGGGAATATTACTAGGTCCTAGAAATACAGGATTTAGTGTAGCTCCTTCCTATCCTCTGGAACTCCCAAGTTATTTGTTGGCTGCCCACCTGTAGTGATTCGCACTTGACCTCGATAGCATAGGAGGCATATATTATTATGTGTTGAATGAATGAAGTGAAACTAGTGCATGAAAACAACAATGTCCAGGTGTTTGTGTCCCAAGAGTCATCTAAGAAGGAAGCTGGGAAAAATGGCCACTACACCGCCAGTTTGGGAGCAAAGGAAACCCTAGGAATGAACCACATGATAGGTAGTGATGTTGAGAAGAAAGAGGGAAGGAGGGGGAATCCCTGGTGTGTGCAAGAGGAACACGAGCTAGAAGGGCAGTCACTAGGCAAGAGGGATGAGCCCTGGATCATCGCTGCTCGGAAGGGGCCCAGCTGTGGTCCTCCACAGCAACATCTAGACCGTGGCGTGCTTCCAAGGCGCAAAGTCTGGCTCTAGATGGTTCTCTTGCCACCGCATGCATGTGCCATCTCGTGACCTTGGACAAACCGGGTTGCCACGGGAGGCAGATACCATCAGCAGTCAGAATGACTGGTTTCCAATCTCAGCCTCCCCATTTGGCCTGTATGTGACCTTGTGCTACTGACTTTACCTCCCTAGAGAGCTGGAATCCTTGTCTACAAAGCGAGGATTTTACTAGGATCTACCTCATGGAGTCGTATGAAGATCAAATGAGATCGTCCATAAAACCACAATTATCAGAGTAGCTGGCATGTATTTAGCGTGAAATAAATATTAGTTATTATTATTATTCGTTTTTCTAACATCCATAAAATGAGAGTAAACCAGCCAAATTTACAAGGCCTCTTACAGATTAAAAAAAAAAGATCCTGATTTCTGATTTCATACTTTTATTTCCATTTCTGTACTAAGATGGAAGTGTGTGGAGTACCTACAGGTGATCCAGTTTTCTTAAGCAAGAAGGAGGAAGGCCAGGAAGGTAGACAGCTAAGGAGAGATGTGAGTGGCTGTGTGTTTGCAGTAAGAAACACCATGCACTTCACAGCTAAGTCGGTATATGACCTCCTCCCGCTCCATTTCAAGCAAAAACAGCATTATTTTATTTTATTTTATTTGAGAGACAGAGAGAGCAAGTGCACAGGTGTGTGGCGGAGGGGGGGAGGGAGAAGAGGGGCAGAGGGAGAGAATCTGAAGCAGGCTCCGTGCCCAGCACAGAGCCCAACCCGGGGCTCGATCTCATGACCCCGAGATCACGCCCTGAGCTGAAATCAAGAGTCGAACACTTAACCGATGGAGCCACCCTGGAGCCCCTCTCACATCTTATGTAGCTTGGACAAGCTGAAAGAAAATCTGAAAACAAGACGAAACAAAACAGGGGTTCTTTTTCTAACACACTCGCTGGCCTGACCTTCCAGTCTTCCTTAGAGCTCACAGTACTTGCTTCCTCCCTCTCTGCTGTTAGGCTCCACACCTGGGAGTCTTCCAGCTTAGTAATTAGCTAACCTTCCTGTTCCCATCTCCGGTGCTCCATGGTTACCCCAGGTTCAAGAGTAAGGGCTCTATCCTTCTTCACCTTTCATAGCATCAGGAACATCCAGATCGTCCAAACTCTGGGCTCCTCTCACGGTTTGGTACACACACAGACACATCTTCAAAGTTGAGGTAACAGATCCAATGTCCTTCTTTCTTCCTTTTTCCTCCTCGCGGTCCTACCCAGCCCGAGTCTCATCCACTCAGGCTGGACCTCAAGAGCCGTCCCTAGCCCTCCTTCCTAAAGTTTGTATCATCCATCAGCCTTTGTGGACCCAGGCGTTTCAGATTTCAGGGAGAAGCAAGTTTAATATTTAGTCCCAAGGGAGCAAGGGGAATTTAGAATAAGATATGGAGTCCCAGGAGGCAACGAAAGAAGGTCACAAGGGCCCAATGACAGGCGAAGGAAAAGGGAGCTGTCAAATCCGGGATGTAAGCGCCAAGGGGTTTTACAGAGCGCTCCTTTCTTCTGCTCCAGGACGTTCGTCAGATGTCCAAGGCAAGCAGCAGCCTGTGTCTCCTCTCTCTCTCCGCCTGCCCGAAGCTCGTGCTAACAGAAGCACTAGTGGGTGGTTTCGCTTGCATAATTCCTGCATGAATCTCCTAAGCCTCTAGACTTAGGAAGCTGCCCACAAAAGACAAATGGAACGATGTCTCAATTACGGTTTGCTCAGGAAACCTTTATAACTTCTTGATAATCCAGACGGAGTTGCTGGTGTGCCTGAGAGAGAGCGTTTGCCCTGGGACGCAAGGCACGCCCACTGATTACTTTTCACTGTTTTCTTAACAGGCTATAAAACTGCCGGGAACCTGACCAGGTTGTAAATGGATAATATGCAGTGTTGTGAAATTACTCTGTATGAGATCTGGAGTTTCAAAGATTATGTTTGGTAAGTTATTTATATGTAATTTCTGGCTTCAAAGTGAGGGAACTGAGTATCCAAAGCAGAAGGAATTTTACTCTCTCTCAACATACAGCCACAAATCCAGAGCTGTATTTTCTAATCAACCTGGGAAAATCCTTGCTCCGCAGTGCCCGGGGAGTATAGCCAAGGTGACAGAGTGAGGGATTTCTTTTAATGTACTCAACTGAGTATAGCGATGATCATATATATTTTTCTAACCCTTCTTTTATCCAGCTATGGCAAAACTAAAATGTATATGGTTGGTGATGAAGATATATATGTATAGACAATCTTATGCATTAGTGTGTGTCACCATGACTGAAATTAGCATGATATAGTAATATTAATAATAATCGGGGTACCTGGTGGCTCAGTGGTTAAGCCTCTGCCTTCGGCTCGGGTCATGATCGAGCCCTGCATCGGGCTCTCTGCTCAGTGGGGACCCTGCTTCCCCCTCTCTCTCTGCCTGCCTCTGCCTACTTGTGATCTCTCTCCCTGTCAAATAAATAAAAAATCTTAAAAAAAAAATAAAAAGGTAAAGTCTATGAGACCTAATATTTTTTTAAGAAGTAATAATAATAATAGCTATCAGTCGTTATTTTTTAAAGTACTATGTGCCAGGCACTGTACTAAGACCCTCCAATGTGTTAACTAATTAATCTTCATAATAGCCTCCTGAGATGATTATATCATTTTAAAATGAGAAAACCAAGACACAGAAAGATTCAGTGAGACAAGCATTGACTAAACATCTGGGGCCCAGGCTCTAGTCCGACGTATACATTAGTTGGCATGCAAGACAAGACAAGCATCCATTTACTGGTTATTTATTATGGATCAGGCATAAGGATGAGCGTTTTACTCGTGGTAGCTCATTTACTCCTCACCGTAGTCAAACGGAGTCAGTGCTGTAATCCCCATTTTACGGATAAGTAAACTGATACCTAGAGACGTCAAGTAACTGAATGGGCTCTTGAGTGTGAGAATTGGAATCTGAATCTAGGTCTCTAGGTCTCCAGATCCCACGCTCTTAACCCCTATGACCTTTCCAGCATTAGCACATTTGGACTTGCTGCTTCTTCTGCCTGCAATACTCTTCTTGATTTTTCTAAGCCTGGCTCAGTCGCCTTCTTTAGGTATCAAAGCCAACAATCAGGTTTGCAAAGAGGCTTTTGCTCAGAGCTGTTGCACTGCATAACTCCAGGGGGCGCTGTTCACGTGGACCGCAACGAGAATGGTGCCTCACGGGAACTGAGGAGCACGGTTTTACTGACCACCCTGCTGAAATCCTGGTCATTCTCCATCACCCCATCTGGTTTCATTTACTTGTTAGCACTTACCCCTATCTAAAATGAACTGTTTTATTTACATAATTTATTTATTATCTGTGGCTCCCAAGAATATGTAAGTTTCATGTGGACAGGGACCTGTATTATTTACTGTTGTTTGCCAAAGACTTAGTGACAGATCCATAGCATGTGCTTAATAATTATTTGTTGGATGTCCATAAATATGTCATACTGACTTCCAATAATCCTTGCCTCATTGGAATCACAGGATTGTTACAGGATAAAAAGTTTCAAGACATCAAGGCATCATGAAGACATTGATGCAGTAAGTTAAAATTGTAAATTACCAGTTACATTTTCTGTGCTTTAAATTTATGAGCTAATTAGGACTCTCAGTATCATCGGCCAAATAGACATTTAATTAAGAAGTCTCAGAATATCAAGTGTTGGAGAAGATATTGACAACATGTATCACTTTCATATTTTGGAAAGGAGTGTACAGTGACTGACCACTTCGGAAACTAGTTAGATGTGTCCTTGTAAAGTCAGCGCTCACAATTCCCATGACTCAGCACTTCTTCTCCCAAGTAAATACCTAAGGTGAATTCCTTCGCTTATTCCCAGGCGATGGTATAAGAATGTTCCTAACAACCCCACTAATGATGATGACAACAACAGTGGAAACAACCCAAATGCCCAATGACAAGAAAATAAGTTGGGCTCTAGAAATTTGTCAAGCTGTGAAAAATGAATGAATGATGACTACGCAGAAAAATCTAGAAGAATCTTAGTAACATAATCCTGAACGAAAACATAAGAATCTCAGATTACATAAAACTTGATGCCCTTTTAATAAAGTTCATTAAAAAAAACCTAAACAATAATGAAAACAAGAGAATGGTAAAGTCAACACTCACTGCTGTGGTTACGTTGGGTAAGGGAAAGTGGGCACACAGTTGTAAAGGACGATATAGTTAAATGTAAGTTGCTGGGACGCCTGGGTGGCTCAGTTGGTTAAGCGGCTGCCTTCGGCTCAGGTCATGATCCCAGGGTCCTGGGATCGAGTCCCACATTGGGCTCCTTGCTCAGTGGGGAGCCTGCTTCTCCCTCTGCCTGCCTCTCTGTCTGCCTGTGCTCGCTCCCGCTCTCTCTCTGACAAATAAATATAATTTTTAGAAAAAAAAAATAAATGTAAGTTGCTGTCAGTGTTCTGGTTCTTGGGTGAGATGGTGGTTTCTTGCAGTAAACCACCTGCTTCAACACCATGACTTCTAATCCGGCCCCCCACCCCTTCCATGGAGAGAACACTTCTAGGAGGCAGGCCCAAAGGTGACTCATGGATCCAGGGTCATGTCTACTCGGTTTTGTATTCCCAGGGCCTATATATAGTATCTAGCAAGACAGTCTCAGCAAGGTTTCTGGAAGGAAGGAAGGAAAGATGGAAGGAAGGAAGGGAGAAAGGAAGGGAGGAAATGAGAGAAAAATGTAAAAGGTCTTTGGCTTATATTGAGTGTAATCCAATCACTTACCCCATGCTTTACCCGCTCCCACACATACCAAATTACGTAATCAATTTCCTAATTAGTTGAAAATAAAAAAGAACTAACATTCTCCCAGAGTAGTAAACAACTACATAACATTTTTCCATATAGACTATCCCACAATACTCATCAATACAGGGCTTTGTAGGGAGAAAATGATTCCAGATCAAATACAGTACAGAAAAAGCTTTTTAATGCACTTTTTTTTTTTTTCAGGCAAAAGAGCATCAGAAAACATCCATCATTAAGTAGTGTTACAAATGGCACTTTTGGCTACATTAGAGAATTAGATATGAATCCCATGTGTTTTCTCTGATTGCTTAGTAGTAGAGCAACCTTATAATGCAACCCTTTCTTAGGATAAAAAACGGCTAATTTGTCCTAAAAGACAGGAAAAGCTGTAAACCTAAAGTCACCACTTTAAAAATTTAACATTTATTTCATACTATACAATCTATTTTCAGTATTATGCTACAATTCTTAAGAAGGGAAAACATAAATTTCAAGCTAATTTAAAAATAAACATATAAATTAAGTACATATATTAATGCATTTGATAATATCAAATAATATTTGATAATATATGCTAACTTTGATGATGAACTTCATTTTGGTATGCTGCAGGTTTGCCCTTTTGGTGTTGAACTGAGGAAAAGTGTATTATACCTGAAATTCTGCCTTCAATGAGTAAAACAATGCTCAGTGATATCAACGGATTCTTACCAGTTGGTAAAACTGAAATGTTCCCAAGTTCTTCTGACGAAAATGAAACAGGATTAATACTCAACAGGAAAGAATAGCTAGTGTCAGTTTAAAATAGGTCTTGAGGGGCACCTGGATGGCTCAATCAGTTAAGCATCTGCCTTCCGCTCAGGTAATGATCCCAGGGTCCTGGGATCCAGCCCCACGTGGGGCTCCCCGCTCAGCAGGGAGCCTGCTTCTCCCTCTCCCTTTGCTGCTCCCCCTGCTTGAGCTCTCTCGCTCTCTGTCAAATAAATAAAATCATTAAAGAAAAAAGAAAAGAAAATAGGTCTTGAAAGTTGACTCTTGTCACAAATATTTGAAAAGAATATTTGGAAATGTGATACTATATTTTGAAGGGAAACCAATGATTTTTAAATGATCAATTGTTAATTGCTACCACCCCAATGCAGTCACTTTTATAAGATGGCATGAAGCTGACTGCATTTAATCTACTCAAATATGGGTACCTTCTTCTGGTTACCCGCCACGTCTCAACTAGTCCCTTAGCAACTTATGCAACAGACAATAGGACCGACCCAAAAGGCAAGTGCATTTTACTCTCTACAGCAGAAATAACAAACATGGCTTTCAGATTTGCACTGACAGCATATACCACACTAATGCAGAGACCAAAGATTTCCACCTCCATCACACGACACAAACTCCTGAAAAATCCAAAGTGTTTCCTCGGGAACAACGAAAGTCATTTCAGGGACCCTCAGTGAGTGAAGCCACACACACGCACGCGTGCGCATGCGCAAGAAAGGCTCTTAGGAGTATTGCTTACTGTTCATTTAGGATAATTCTTGAGGTTTCATTTAGAAGTGGAGTTCCTAAATTTTAAGCAATTCGCCTGTTAAAATACCACACAAGATACTTATTTTTTAATGATATGATTTCACCATCCATGGCCTGAGTCAATTAAAATGTAATCTTTCCCCTTCACAGGTAGACAGCACTCCTTGTGTTTTAGGAACACCCCAGAGCCGAAGGCCTACTTTCACCACATTTGTGTCTGCTACAGAAAGCTATCTTGTAAAGGGCATGGAATCAGAAAGCAGAAGACTGGCGTCTAACCAGGGCTCTCGCCCTAGCAAGCCTCACGAACCGGGGTGCGCTACCAGAATGTTCCACACTGAACTGTGCTGATCAGTAAAACGAGGACAGGACACCGTGCTCTCCATGGCTCCGTGTGGCACCATTAGTTTAGGATCTTCCAACTTTGAAGTTTTCATTAGGCACTGGGCTCTATTCAGAACCTAGCACTGAACTTTTACCCAGTGTTTGGTCAGTGATTTGCACTGACAGCAGAGCCTTTCAGTAACTAGGTAGCTCCTTGGTCCTTTATTCCATGAATGGTGAGTACTTACTCTTGGTGCATTAAAAGGAGCCACAAATTCTTTGCAGCTCCTGCCATCAAAGGGAGAGACCATTCCCCACCTCTTGATTCTGAGCTAGTTTAGTGACTTACTTTGACCGACAACATGCTACGCAAGTAACACTGGGTCACTCCCCAGGCAAGTCCATGAATGCAGTTTCCATTCTCACTTTCTTTGATCTCATGAGGCGTAATGAGGAATCCTCAGAGCTCTGGGGAAAGGCCACATGGGGTGGAAGGAGACACCTCGGCCAACAGCACCAGCCATCTGTGACACCCACGCACAGAGCCCTCCTAGACCACAAAGGTTCACAGGAACCCAACCCGGCACCACCTGGACCAGTGGCTGGCCGTCCCAGCAGAGTGCTGCGCCATTTGCCAACATCAGGGATCATGAGCACAGAGTGTTAAGAGGCATGTTGTGGGGTGGTACGCCAGCAGCCAGGGGCAGCTGCTACACTACTGTGTCACCACCTGCTGATGCTCAGAGTGTAGTGAGGGAGACAGATACGTGATGGACAACCTCCAAGTAAGTATCATCAGTGCTGTAATCATAGGGGGTTGATGCATAAGGGCCCATGGGATTTTAGACAAGGGGAGTCAAGTCCAGAACTGGGGAGCTGGCAAAGGTTTCTCAGAGAAGATAGTATCTAAGGGGAGTTATTTAGATTTCTCTAGGCAAAGACAGAGAGGTCTTATTGCAGAGAGGAGAAGCTTATGTGGAAAGGCTGGAGAGAGTTCAGTAGTGTCCCGATGGGAATGGGAGCCCTCACTTTCATCACCATGTAAGGACATCAGGGTGGGAGTTGCCGAGGAGTAGCTAAGGCAAAGCTCTCTTGACCTTAACTAGAATTCTCTGGCATTTGGCCTTTAATCTGAGGGTGATGGGAGCCAAAGGAAGAAACAGTTCCTCCCTCCTTTCTTTCCTTCCTTCTTTCCTCCTCTTCTTCCCTTCATATTCATTTGAGCAAAGACATCAATAAACTCTGAATCAAAGAAATTCCACTGGCGGGAAGCTGAGCGGAGTAAAGAAAGACAGATGCTTCTCTGGTGCTTAGATTGGTTAAAGGGAAGTGATATTATGCCAGGGCCCAAGAGGATCAGCATTAGGACATGAGTACAAAGTACAGATGGCAGGCAAGAAGAAGATGCCATCGTCAAAGGTGATCCTCCTTCTTTTGTCACTTAATGAACACCTGAACAGAGGCAGCATTTAAGACTCGTCTTTTAAAGATGTCCTAAGAACTTTCTGAGCTGAATCATAAGGTCTCCCACTCACTAGTTGTGTGGCCTCAGGCCTAATCTCATTATGAATCAGCTTCCTCAGCTGTAAAACAGAGATAATGGTGATATTGAACCTCACGGCTCAGGAGGAGTAAGTGATGTATAGTTTTAGCACAGCGCTGGGTATAAAATAAGCCCACAACAGTAGGTCCCTAAATGGGGAAAGGCTGGGGGAGGGGCAGTAACATGGGCTCTAGCATTAAATAAACCTGTGTTTGAATCTTAGCAGATCTTGCAGCAGTGAGAACAGGGATGTTGAAGTTTGCTTAGACTTAGTGTCCATATCTGAGAAATGAGGGTGATAATACCCTTCTTGGAGTTGTGTGTGTGTTTTTTTTAAGATTTTATTGATTTATTGTCAGAGAAAGAGAGAGAGAGAGAGCGCACGAGCGCACGCGCATGCGCGTGCACGCAAGCAGGGGGAGCAGCAGGCAGAGGGAGAAGCAGGCACCCCGCCAAGCAAGGACCGAGATTCGGGGCTCGATCCCAGGAACCCGGGATCATAACCTGAGCCAAAGGCAGACCCTTCACCCACTGAGCCACTCAGGTGTCCCTTGGAGGGTTTTGATGGAGATTCAAAGAGAACACAAACGTCAAGTGCCATAGCACAAAACCTGGCATACAGTATAATCGCACAAACACACAGAACGCTACTAGTTCCCAAATGGAGATCGACGGTACTAATGTTAGACGTTCTATATTACTTCTAAATCCTATTCTCTGACTAAAGCTAAGATCAGAAAAGCTGGATTACCAGAAACATATATATGTAACATCTGTAGCACGATATGTCCATTTTACCAGTACCAACACATTATGATAACAGATCACAAAAAGAATGGCTGAGGTACAACATTCATATTTCATTGTTAATACGTGATAAGAAAGTAACCTGGTTGTTCAGAATGCATTATATGAAATCAAGAATTTGGCATTCCCTGACTACCTAATTTGGCACTTTGAGGAATTTCCTCGATACACCAAGCCCCCAGATGCATTTTTTTCTAAAACAAAAAAAGGAACATGCATATATACAGTGAGCTGAAAAATGACAACACAAGATGATGTTTTGGTGAAAAACAATCCTGCCAAAGAAGCAGGACATGTCATTCCTTAGAATATGTTACACTAGAAAGCTAGTAAAAATTCAGGCCAACAAGGCAATTTAATTTCAAGTTTTTTACCACATATGGGCCAAGCTCTAGAATACTTCATTTAAAAAGGGACAACTTCAAAGTGAAATCTTGCCAGAGGCTTGATATGTGTATATACAAATTCCTCTGTTTTGACATTCAACATATTCTGGATTAATTCTAGAAAGCTTCTGTAGCTGATTGATAAGACAAAATTATTTAGGCTCAGAAAGAGAAATCAGAGCAAATAATAAGAAGTAGTAACCCCCTATGTATCCCATCTATATTCATCACAAGGTTTTTGTTTTCTAATGAATGCCATAAATGAAAACATATGTTAGAAGTTGATACTAAAGACAGGCATTAAGAAAAAGTCTTTTTTTTTCAATGAATTTTAAGCACTCAAATGCTTTAGAACCTCTTCAAAATGCTAGTTAACGGGTAATATTCCTTTGGATGTTGCTTTAATTTGAAGCTTGGTGAAATCCAGATCTTTTCATAAAGAGTTCCAGGTTCATTTTGGTAAGAGAACAATTTAAAATCTGTAACAACTACTCTATTGAATCCTATGAGGAGATTTTAGCATGTTGCTGTTTTGGCCAGAGAAGCATTTCAACAACTTTAGGTGAACCAAGATAAAAAAACAATGGCTGAGAACTACAAATGGAACCTGAGTAAGGCAATTCTACTATATAAGGAAATTCCATTTCTGAACTTTTTCTACACTGACATAAATTTTTTTTTTAAAGATGATCTACCCGGTTCTTCCACATTCAAACAGTGTATGAAACTCAAATCAAGATGTGTATGTATAGAGAAAAGATTTGTGCGTCCATAACTATCCATGTGCGTGGAAGTCTTATCATTGCATTGCTTTGTGTTGTCCTGGCTTTGACCATCCTCAGGCCACTGAAGAGCTGGGATGTCCACCTGCTCAGCACTCTAACTCCTCCATGACTTCCATGACGATCGTCCGAGGGCCCGTCAGAATCAGATTGCTCACGGTCCGGTAGTCGACATGCAGCACATTGAGCCCATTTACAGAGACAACAAACTGACAGACCTAAAGGACAGACAAAGAGAAAGTATCTATTACAGCTCCTGCTTTTCCATAGACTTCTAATAAAGTCATTGTGTTATCTCTAATGTCTAACATCTCTTAAAATACCGAACTGGCCCCAGCTGATGACAACAATTTCCAAGAATCTACACTTTTCCTGGAAGACGATATAAGAGAAAAAGATTTGGCTTAGTATTTCACAAAATTAGGATTAAATCCTAATTTAGTAACTTACTAGCTGGAGCTAGGTATTTAAATTTCTGAGCTTCATTTCCCTCAACTCTAAACTAGAGATGATTAGTAATAATAATAATAATCATACCCACCTTATAAAATGTTGTAAGAATTAAAGGAAGTGAAGTACATCAAGTTTCTGCAGTGCTCTGAGCCTATGGAGTTCTCAATACATTTTTACAGTGTTTAGGGCTGTTATTCGTTTGGAGTCAAATTTAGGGAGCCCTATGGCCCACTATTCCCAAGACAGCCCTCTTTTCTACCTATTGTTTCTGAAGGATTATTAATAGTGCTTCTTTTCACTTGCCAAGGTGTCCCCATTAAGATGATAAATCCCATACCTTTCCCTATTTCCATTCCTTATGAAAGTGGGTGAGGCCTATAAAGGTCAGCTTTTACACTAAGTATTAGTTACCCCGTGATAGGAGAGAGAATTATGATTAAAAAAAAAAAAAAAAGAAGCACCATTCAATAATGAGAGACCATAGTGAGCTTGAGAATGATCTACGGCTACTGCCTCAAAGGGAGTTACTTCACTTGAGGTTAGTGGTGACATCAGATGCTGGGTACTTTCTTATTTAGCTGACACAAATTAATAGTTGGTATATCTGTTGTGTGTCTGAAGAGGCAGACATGGGACATTCAAGTGATTTATGTCCCTCAAATAGAAAAATGGAGAGACACACAGATCTCCAGCTGTCAGTGATAAGTATGTCTAATTAGCAAAACAGAATCCCACAGAATATAAGTCTGTATAGTGCCTGGCACATAGTAGATACAATATCCCCAACAATGTCTATGTCCTAATCCCTGGAACCTCTGAATATTTAGTTTACAGGGCAATGGGGAGTTAGGGTTCCAGATGGAATAGGTTGCTAATCAGCTGATTTTAACATTAGGAGATTATTCTGAGTCATCTAGATGGGCCCAATGTAACCACAAGGGTCCTTATGAGAGGGAGACTTGCAAGCCAAAGGCAGAAGTAGATATCACAACAGACGCAAGAAACCGGAGAGAAAAGAGAAAGGGGCCAGGAACCAAGAAATGCGAGTGGCGTCTATCAGCTGGAAAAGGCAAGGCAGTGGATTCTCTTCTCTGAAAGCCCAGAAGGAATGCTGACCCGCTGACACCTTTAGACTTCTGACTCCAGAGCTAGTGCAATACATTTTCTTTCTTTCAAGCTGCCAAGTTTGTGTCAATTTGTTACAGCAGCAATAGGAAACCGATGCAGTAACTCAATAAATATTCATTGTTGAATGAATTGAATGTATAAATGCATTAAGCAAAAAAAGCACAAATTTGATTGACTCTGAAGGATTTCTTGCTTCTTATACATTATCCCCTCACTGAATAAGAAAATAAAAAGGAGGAAAGGAGAAAAGACAAAAAGGAAGAAGGGAGAGAAGATTGAGATGGGGAAGGAAAGGAGATTGTCTGGTTGAGACCCACTAATTGAATGTCTCCCATTTCTGTTGTTATCATCATATTTCTTTATAATCCCTCAGTAATTAATATTTACATCTATTAATTAATTTAGTGTTAATGACTCAAAGAATAGGAAAATATGAAAACAGTTTGAAAATCACTATTTCCTTTTCTTAATCTCTGAGTGGGTAATAACCATCAACTCAAACACTGTATTGATACAATATAAATAATATGAATTATAAATATTTAAAACACAAAATATATTTTAAATATAAAAATAAAATTAAATATATAAATTAAATATAATAAAACACTATATTATTAAGTGTAAAAATACCTATCCTATTCCTCAAACCAATATTGGAAAGTATTAGAAGGGCAGCTATAGGGTGGTGGGGTAACATTATATGTTTAAATAAAAAAAGCTTAAATAAAAAAAAATTAAAAAAAATAAAAAAAAGAAGGGCAGCTATAGATGGAAAAGATGTGGGATTTGGAATTTAATCCTAAGCATTTAAGTCTTTGGCTCCTTTTGTTTGATGACCTTAATCAAGTCATGTCTTCTCTACCATGTCTCAATTTATAAAACAGAGTTAGCTAAAAATGCTTATCTGCACGGGCTCAAACTAGATAATGAATTTAAAGCCTCTTTGCACATGTCAAGCACTATACTGCTGGTTTCATGAATTTCTTTCCCTTTAAAAATACCCACTTCCTCTGCAGTCACATGGAAAACAAAATGGAAAGTGGACTGTGGTAAGCAAAGTGGTTATTTACATAATGAACACTTTCTGTTGTCATGAACCTCAATGTTTTCCACTCCCAACCTATACTGCCATGGCATCCTGGTATGTAAGGAGACCACAGCATCACTGTTTCTCTTTTCCCATTTCCATAAATCTGTCCTCATGGATTCAGGGCACATCTTATATAGAATCAGCATTCTCGAAAAAATGGCGGAGAAGTAGCAGGCTGAGACGACATCAAACAGCAGGAGATCAGCTAGATACCCTATCAAACCATTCCGAACACCTATGAATCCAATAGGAGATCAAAGAGAAGAAAAACAACAATTCTAGAAACAGAAAATCGACCACTTTCTAAAAGGTAGGACCAGTGGAGAAGTGAATCCAACGGGACGGGAAGATAGACCCCAGGGGGAGGGGCCGGCTCCCGGCAAGTGGCAGAACAATGGAGCACAAAATCAGGACTTTTAAAAGTCGGCTCCATGGAGGGACATCGCTCCAGAGGTTAAACTGGGGTGAAGACCTCACGGGGACAGCGTGGACTCAGGTCCCGCAGGGTCACAGAAGGATCGGGGGTGTCTGAGTGTCGCAGAGCTCACAGGTATTAGAGCGGGGAAGCCGGCTGCGGAGACAGAGCCGAGGTTTCCTGGAGCCGTGGTCTGTGACACAGGCCGGTGCTCTGTGCGAGGGGTCCCCACAAGATCCGGGGAGACTCCGACCCGGGAGAGCTCAGGGATCTACGGGGCTCGGAGACTCCAGGTGGGACTCTGCCAGAGACAGAGATGCTTGGTCACAGGCTGGGTGAGCTTGGAGCGCTCCCAGAAGCCAGTGAGATGGGACTGATGACGCACGATTTTCTCCGAGCGCGGTCTCCGGGTGCGTGCGGTCTCCGGGCGCAAACGGGGGCTGGGGAGACCGGAGGGATTAAACGCTTTTCTATGAAGGCGCACTGAAGACTGGGGCCCCTAGCTCTCGGCTCCTCCGAACCAGAGATTGGTAGGCCACCATTTTCCTTCCCGTCCTCCGGAACTCTACGGAAAGCATTCAGGGAACAAAAGCTCCTGAAAGCGAACCTGAGAGGATTACTTAGCCCGGCCCCTGGCAAGGGCGGTGCAACTCCGCCTGGGGCAAAGACACCTGAGAATCATTACAACAGGCCCCTCCCCCAGAAGATCAAAGAAATACAGCCAAGACCAAGTTCACTTAACAAGGAGAACAGCGGATTCTTATCTGGACAAAATGACAAGGCGGAAAAACTCACCACAAAAAAAAGAACAGGAGGCAGGACCGAAGGCTAGGGACCTAATCAACACAGACATTGGTAATATGACAGATCTGGAATTCAGGATGACGATTCTCAAGGTTCTAGCCGGGCTCGAAAAAGGCATGGGAGATATTAGAGAAACCCTGTCAGGAGAAATAAAAGCCCTTTCTGGAGAAATAAAAGAACCAAAGTCTAATCAAGTTGAAATAAAAAAAGCTATTAATGAGGTGCAATCAAAAATGGAGGCTCTTACTGCTAGGATAAATGAGGCAGAAGACAGAATTAGTGTAGAAGACCAAATGACAGAGAATAAAGAAGCTGACCAAAAGAGAGACAAACAACTACTGGACCACGAGGGGAGAATTCGAGAGATAAGTGATGCCATAAGACGAAACAACATTAGAATGATTGGGATTCCAGAAGAAGAAGAAAGAGAAATAGGAGCAGAAGGTATACTGGAGAGGATTATTGTAGAGAATTTCCCTAATATAGCAAGGGGAACAAGCATCAAAATCAGGAGGTGCACAGAACACCCCTCAAAATCAATAGGAATTGACCCACACCCCGCCATCTAATAGTAAAATTTACAAGTCTTAGCGACAAAGAGAAAATCCTGAAAGCAGCACGGGACAAGAAGTCTGTAAC
>ML109779.1:0-42840 GCA_003697995.1 Taxidea taxus jeffersonii | reverse complement strand
AAAGCTTCCAGGACAAACAAAAACTGAAAGAGTTTGTAAACACCAAACCAGTTCTACAGGAAATATTGAAAGGGATCCTCTAAGCAAAGAGAGACCCTAAAAGTATTACCAGAAAGGAACAGAGACATTATACAGTAACAATCACCATACAGGCAATACAATGGCACTAAACTCATATCTCTCAATAGTTACCCTGAATGTAAATGGGCTAAATGCCCCAATCAAAAGACACAGGGTTTCAGAATGGATAAAAAAACAAAACCCATCCATATGCTGCCTACAAGAAACTCATTTTAGACCTGAAGACACCTCCAGATTGAAAGTGAGGGGGTGGAAAACAATTTACCATGCTAATGGACATCAGAAGAAAGCTGGGGTGGCAATCCTTATATCAGATCAATTAGATTTTAAGCCAAAGACTATAATAAGAGATGAGGAAGGACACTACATCATACTCAAAGGGTCTGTCCAACAAGAAGATCTAACAATTTTAAATATCTATGCCCCTAACATGGAGCAGCCAACTATATAAACCAATTAATAACAAAATCAAAGAAACACATTGACAAGAATACAATAATAGTTGGAGACTTTAACACACCCCTCACTGAAATGGACAGATCATCCAAGCAAAAGATCAACAAGGAAATAAAGGTCTTAAATGACACACTGGACGAGATGGACATCACAGATATATTCAGAACATTCTACCCCAAAGCAACAGAATACACATTCTTCTCTAGTGCCCATGGAACATTCTCCAGAATAGATCACATCCTGGGTCATAAACCAGGTCTCAACCGGTATCAAAAGATTGGGATCATTCCCTGCATATTTTCAGACCACAATGCTCTGAAGCTAGAACTCAATCACAAGAGGAAATTTGGAAAGAGCACAAATACATGGAGACTCAACAGCATCCTTCTAAAAAATGAATGGGTCAACCAGGAAATTAAAGAAGAATTGAAAAAAACCATGGAAACAAATGATAATGAAAACACAACGATCCAAAATCTGTGGGACACAACAAAGGCAGTCCTGAGAGGAAAATATATAGCGATACAAGCCTATCTCAAGAAACAGGAAAGGTCTCAAATACACAACCTAAACCTACACCTTAAGGAACTCGAGAGAGAGCAACAAAGAAAGCCTAAACCCAGCAGGAGAAGAGAAATAATAAAGATCAAAGCAGAAATCAATGAAATAGAAACCAAAAAAACAATAGAACAAATCAATGAAACTAGGAGCTGGTTCTTTGAAAGAATTAATAAGATTGATAAACCCCTGGCCAGACTTATCCAAAAGAAAAGAGAAAGGACCCAAATAAATAAAATCATGAATGAAAGAGGAGAGATCACAACCAACACCAAAGAAATACAAACAATCATAAGAACATATTATGAACAACTCTATGCCAACAAATTCGACAATCTGGAAGAAATGGATGCTTTCCTAGAGACATATAAACTGCCAAAACTGAACCAGGAAGAAATAGAAAACCTGAATAGGCCCATAACCAGTAAGGAGATTGAAACAGTCATCAAAAATCTCCCAACAAACAAAAGCCCAGGGCCAGATGGCTTCCCAGGGGAATTCTACCAAACATTTAAAGAAGAATTAATTCCTATTCTCCTGAAACTGTTCCAAAAAATAGAAATGGAAGGAAAACTTCCAAACTCATTTTATGAGGCCAGCATCACCTTGATCCCCAAACCAGACAAGGATCCCATCAAAAAAGAGAATTACAGACCAATATCCTTGATGAACACAGATGCGAAAATTCTCACCAAAATACTAGCCAATAGGATCCAACAGTACATTAAAAGGATTATTCACCACGACCAAGTGGGATTTATTCCAGGGCAGCAGGGTTGGTTCAACATCCGCAAATCAATCAATGTGATACAATACATTAACAAAAGAAAGAACAAGAACCATATGATACTCTCAATAGATGCTGAAAAAGCATTTGATAAAGTGCAACATCCCTTCCTAATCAAAACTCTTCAAAGTGTAGGGATAGAAGGCACATACCTCAATATTATCAAAGCCATCTATGAAAAACCCATGGCAAGTATCATTCTCAATGGAGAAAAACTGAGAGCTTTTCCGTTAAGGTCAGGAACACGGCAGGGATGTCCGCTATCACCACTGCTATTCAACATAGTACTAGAAGTCCTAGCCTCAGCAATCAGACAACAAAAAGAAATTAAAGGCATCCAAATCGGCAAAGAAGAAGTCAAACTATCGCTCTTTGCAGATGATATGATACTATATGTGGAAAACCCAAAAGGCTCCACTCCAAAACTGCTAGAGCTTGTACAGGAATTCAGTAAAGTGTCAGGATATAAAATCAATGCACAGAAATCAGTTGCATTTCTTTACACCAACAACAAGACAGAAGAAAGAGAAATTAAGGAGTCAATCCCATTTACAATTACACCCAAAACCATAAGATACCTAGGAATAAACCTAACGAAAGAGGCAAAGTATCTATACTCAGAGAACTATAAAGTACTCATGAAAGAAATTGAGGAAGACACAAAGAAATGGAAAAATGTTCCATGCTCATGGATTGGAAGAATAAATATTCTGAAAATGTCTATGCTACCTAAAGCTATCTACACATTTAATGCAATGCCTATCAAAATCCCATCCAATTTTTTCAAAGAAATGGAACAAATAATCCTAAAATTTATATGGAATCAGAAAAGACCTCGAATAGCCAAAGGAATATTGAAAAAGAAAACCAAAGTTGGTGGCATCACAATTCCAGACTTCAAGCTCTACTACAAAGCTGTCATCATTAAGACAGTATGGTACTGGCACAAAAACAGACACATAGATCAATGGAACAGAATAGAGAGCCCAGAAATAGACCCTCAACTCTATGGTCAACTAATCTTCGATAAAGCACGAAAGAACATCCAATGGAAAAAAGACAGCCTCTTCAACAAATGGTGTTGGGAAAATTGGACAGCCATATGCAGAAAAATGAAATTGGACCATTTCCTTACACCACACACGAAAATAGACACAAAATGGATGAAGGACCTCAACGTGAGAAAGGAATCCATCAAAATCCTTGAGGAGAACACAGGCAGCAACCTCTTCGACCTCAGCCGCAGCAACTTCTTCCTAGGAACAACGCCAAAGGCAAGGGAAGCAAGGGAAAAAATGAACTATTGGAACTTCATCAAGATCAAAAGCTTTTGCACAGCAAAGGAAACAGTCAATAAAACCAAAAAGACAACTGACAGAGTGGGAAAAGATATTTGCAAACGACATATCAGATAAAGGGCTAGTATCCAAAATCTACAAAGAGCTTAGCAAACTCAACACCCAAAGAACAAATAATCCAATCAAGAAATGGGCAGAGGACATGAACAGACATTTCTGCAAAGAAGACATCCAGATGGCCAACAGACACATGAAAAAGTGCTCCACATCACTGGGCATCAGGGAAATACAAATCAAAACCACAATGAGATACCACCTCACACCAGTGAGAATGGCTAAAATGAACAAGTCAGGAAATGACAGATGCTGGCGAGGATGTGGTGAAAGGGGAACCCTCCTACACTGTTGGTGGGAATGCAAGCTGGTGCGACCACTCTGGAAAACAGCATGGAGGTTCCTCAAAAAATTGAAAATAGAGCTACCTTATGACCCAGCAATTGCACTACTGGGTATTTACCCTAAAGATATAAACGTAGTGACCCAAAGGGGCACATGTACCCGCATGTTTATAGCAGCAATGTCCACAATAGCCAAGTTATGGAAAGAACCTAGATGTCCATCAACAGATGAATGGATAAAGAAGAGGTGGTATATATATACAATGGAATACTATGCAACCATCAAAAGAAATGAAATCTTACCATTTGCGACGACATGGATGGAACTAGAGCGTATTATGCTTAGCGAAATAAGTCAACTGGAGAAAGACATCTATCACATGATCTCCCTGATATGAGGAAGTGGAGATGCAATGGGGGTGGGAGTTAAGGTGGTAGGAAAAGTAAAAATGAAACAAGATGGGATCGGGAGGGAGACAGACCAAAAGAGACTCTTAATGTCATAAAATAAACTGAGGGGGGTGGGGGGGAGAGGGGTTGGGAGAGGGTGGTGGGGTTACATTATATGTTTAAATAAAGCTTAAAAAAAAAAGAATCAGCATTCTCAATCATGATAGAAGTCATAGTCATCATCAAAGTCATACTAGCAGGTTACAATCCCTTCTGAAGCAGGCCACAGGTAATTTGCAGGGCAATTGAGCACTAATTTAAAGTAAACATTCGTGGTGCTTTGTTTTTTCTGCTCCAGCATACTCATGAGCCAAAGAATAAGAGAAAATCCACTCCCTCCTGATCCAGAGTGCTGACTTTAGACCTGGGTCTTTCTTTCCTCCAAAGAGATGAATAGACCTTTTGTGTTGCCAAATGAGAAGGCAGTAGTTGCCAGGTGAGCTCACATTCCAGCAAAACCTTCATGGGCTCTGGAAGGAGAGATATGTCTCTGCATCATCAGGGATTACCTTTAGCATTTAGTCTCAACCAGAATTGTATTCTCTCTCTCTCACACATTGGTTGTTTTCATGGACCAACACTTGAAAAGTAGGGAATTTCCACATCAAAATCTAGGATCTAGTTTCTCTGGAACAATCTAAAGCTCTAATAACATCAGGTCAGGATGGCCACTTGCCAATGGCTGAGTAGGGGCTACCCCTAGTAGATGTTCTCATATTTGTCATGGTCCACACCAGCTCGTGTTTCTTTGCCACCTAGCAGACAGACATTGGAGTCTATGCCCCTGATCTGAGGCCACCAGAGGCAAAGAGCTGAAAAGAGGGAGACTTGGTACACTAGGAACCAAAGGATGCCAAATGTCCGTCAATGGACGAAAAGAGAAATAAAATTTGGTATATCCATATCATGGAATATCATTCAGCAATAAAATGGAATCAACCTCATGCTATAACATGGATGAACCTTGAAAACATTATGCTAAGTGAGAGAAGTCAGTCGCAACAGACCGTATATAATTGAAGTCCATTTAGTTAGAAAGTCCGAATGGACAAATCCACAGAGACAGGAAGTAGATTAGTGGTTGCCTAAGGCAGGGGCTTGGGGAGGTATGAAAGGGTATCTAGTCCGGTCAAACTGTAACCAACTTATAATCCTCAAAAATAATTGTTCTATTAAAAAAAAAGTGTAGGGCTTCTTTTGGGGGTTGTGCAGTATTCTAATATTGATTGTGGAGATAGTCGCACGACTCTGTGACTATGCCCAAAACAAGTGAGATATATACTTTACACAGTATATAAATTATAACTCAACAAAGATGTTATTAAAAAGAAGAACTGGAAGGAAGGGTGGGCTGATGCCAGCAGTTCATAGATCTCTGTAGACTGGAGAGGGTGGATGCAGGATTGGTTGAAAGAAGGGGTCTTATGGACCTCCTCGTTGCAGGGGCTTTTGGAGGTTCAGAACTGGAATGGTAAGGGCTGTGTGATTGGGAGGATGAGCCCTCCATGGCCGCTCTTCAGGACCTATGCCCTGGAGTTGAGAGGTGGAAAAGAGGCAGGCATCAGGGCCAGTTGGACAAGGACCATGGGCAGCACAATGGTCAAAGTCCTTCTTATTGGTGTACTTAAACCCCAGCATGGGCCCTGGGGGAAACGATATAATCCCAAAGGGGAAGGGCATGGGCAATGGGACACCAGAACAATATTATATTGGACTTGTCATCAACCTTGGTGAGTGGTGACTTGATCTGCACTTAATTTAAGAGAAAGGTCATTTTGGGGGCACCTGGGTGGCTCATTCAATTAAGTGTCCAATTCCTGATTTCGGCTCAGATCATGATCTCAGGATCATGAAATCGAGCCCCACATTGGGCTCTGCGCTCAGCAGGGAGACTTTTTTTTTTTTTTTAAGATTTTATTTATTTATTTGACAGACAGAGATCACAAGTAGGCAGAGAGACAGGCAGAGAGAGGAGAGGCAGGCTCCCCACTGAGCAGAGAGCCCAACGCGGGGCTCGATCCCAGGACCCCAGGACCACGACCCGAGCCGAAGGCAGAGGCTTTAACCCACTGAGCCACCCAGGCGTCCCCCAGCAGGGAGTCCTCTTGGGATTCTCTCTCTCCCTTGCTCTCTGGCCCTCCCATTCATACTCTTTCTCTCTCTAAAATAAGTACATCTTTAGAAAAAAGAGAGAGAGAGAGAGAATCTTGAGCAGACTCCACACTGATCCTGGAACCCAACATGGGGCTCCATACCAGGACCCTGAGATCATGATCTGAGCTGAAACCAAGAGTTGGATCTTAACTGACTGTGTCCCCCAGGTGCTCCAATAAATCCTTCTTTTAAAAAATTTTCTTTTGGGGCGCCTGGGTGGCTCAGTGGGTTAAAGTCTCTGACTTGGGCTCATGGAGTCCCACATCGTTGTTGGGCTCTGTGCTCAGCGGGGAGCCTGCTTCCCCCTCTCACTCCCTCTGCCTGCCTCTCTGCCTACTTATGATCTCTGTCTGTCAAATAAATAAATGAAATCTTAAAAAAATTAAAAATTTTCTTTTATGGTAGCTGGTTTCTATCACTGGCCACCCATGATCACCAGTATAACACTTATGAACAAACAGAGTCTGAGAGGTTAAGTTCTTTGCTCAAGGTCATACGACTAAGTGCGACTTCTGGAATTTGAACTCCACATGACTCCACAGCCCCACATAAATACCAATTTATAAAGTACAAGGTATATATGCAGGTTTGAGGAATGCAGAGAATAGTAGAAGACACATGTTTCTTCTCTTTGCTTTAACTATTAATTAAGCAGTGTAGGTCCACTCAAATACCTTGTGACGTCGACAAGTGGTATTTTGGGTCTTCCAACTGTGTAAAAAGGTTTTTACTCAGTTAATCTTAGATTGCTTTTGTGCCACTTAAAGTCCTGGGCGATATATGAACTTACATATTTATTTCGAATTTTTTTTTTTTTTCCTTGAATGACGAGGGAAAAAAGCCTTCCAAACATTCATCATGCTTGTATTCAAGGTGGTATTTTGGGAGTCAGTCTGTTAGTAAAAACGTCATCTCTCCCTAAGTGGTTCTCAAAACTGTTGCGGCTCCTGCAGTTCCAATGTCCTGTTACTAAAAATGTGCAAAATGATCTGGAAATGCAGGTAGGCTTGCATAACATATTCAGTTATGATGGACTTTGAATTAGCATCTATGGTACACTCTGTTCTGCAAATAAAGACATAGTACAAATAACCACAGGAAGTACACAGCCTGGGGAAAATGTTTTTCTCTTCTGTATTAAAAAGCACACACATACAAATGCACAGAACATGTGACTACATCTACCTTAGGTACCGTATTACCTCCTACCTCTGTTCAGAGAACGTAGACGCCACCTGTAGGTGGAAATAAGAATTTAAGTGAGGGTGTGATGCTTTTCTTCTGCTTATAATTACCTTTATCTGATCTATTTTCAAAGATTTTATTGCAATTCTCTCATTTTCCGGTTCACAGAAAAGAGATCAAGCATGAGGTCATGTAGCTGCTCATTTCCTCCAAGAACGGTGCTACTTTGACATTATACAGAAGGGATATGGAGGACATCATCCTTAACGAGAAGGAAGAACACCACCTTCGTAAGTCATAGGTAAGTGATTCCTGAGCAAGAAGTCAGTGGAGAAAAGTTCTAGAAACCATGGTAGGTCTGGTAAGAGTTAACGGGAAGACAGGGATAGGACTCAGCACATTTCAGGGTGTGATCAGGTTGGGATGAATACCTAGGCTGAACTCCAGCTTCTCTCCTGATAAGGAGCCAAAACAACTAAATAATCTTGCTTCGAATTCCTCTCCTGTGCCAGTCCTCCCCGCAGACGCCAGACAACCCTACAGATGGATTGAGTGCCCCTGCATTGTGCAGTTGCACATTCGTCCTTGTATGGCTAGCGTTTCCATCACAATCATTCAATTGTTATCCAAAGTGGGAGTGAGGTTGGAAAGAAACACTACACCTATGATTACATAAGTGTCTTCTTCCTGCCATGGAAATCTGTATTCACCGAGACACTCGCAGCCCTGAAATGACTGTACTCACATGAGAGCTACCCTGGCTTTTCTCTTCCTTTTCCTTGTGTTCTTGAAGGAGAAAGGATTAGAGGGTAAGCCTGTTTGAGGCTTTCCCTCAAAATAACAGAACAGTTGGCAAGACAGAGACCAAGAGACAAAGTTTTAAGACTATGATTATAATATGATTAATTGACACAAATTTCAAAAGTAGGCAACTAACCTTATCTTAGCACTCCTGGGTAGTAGTTTCACTAGTAGCTCATTTTGTAACAAACTGAGCTGTGCCTAAATAATTTGTACATTTTTTTTAATAGCGCAATAGAATTGCTTTAACTCTAACCTTTATAATTTACGAGTAATGGGACTTTGGGCAAGTTATAAATACCCTGAGTTATGCTTTACTCATCTGTAAAATGGGGATCAAGTTTATTATGAGGATCAAATCTGATTAAGTACTAAGCCCTGTGTTTAATAATAGCAAAACACTAAATAAATATTGGCTTTTCTCTTCTGTCCCTCTTCCCACACAACCTCTCCCCCCAAACAGCCTCGTGAATGCAGATTGTTGAAAGGAAAAGATGAACCAACCATCGCATGGTAATTACCCAGGAAAGCCACCTTGGGTTCTGGTTTTGGGAGATGGAAATAGGTATTGAGTTGGTATTATTTACCGAGATAAAATGTGAAAAATAAAAATAAAAATCAATCCAGGGTGAGAAGAGAGATTTTTCCCTAAACCAAGAGTATCCCGCAAGGTTAGAGAACCCAGAAACCACTGCAAACAGTCAGCCTAATTCTAAAGTAAATCGAGTATGGAATTCCTTAAGGAATCATCGGTCCTGTCTGCAGGATATTCGCTTTAACAAAGTTGATGCAGAACTAAAGTAAGCTGAGTCAGAATGTGCTCGTTACTTCTACAGAGTGAATTCCTTACATCTGTAGAATGCTTTATGTTTGCAAACACATTCACTTTCAGCAAGGATACCGGGAGTTTTAGACCCTGCTGTAGTAAATAAGTTGTGTGTCTGTATTTAGTGCATAACAGCCAAGAACACTGTTCTTGGGGAGGGGAAAGAAAAAAAAGAAAAGATTCGCAGCTGTATGTTTAGTCCCATAAATCTGTTCACCAAATATGCAACTGGCTGGAGAGCAAATGGTGTGGGAGGCGGCAGAGATCCAGTTCTTGGACAAACACAGGATCCTCTCTCCAGAGAATTCGTTTTCCTCTAAGCTTTATGCATGTTCAGCGCACTATACGGCCCTGTGATGTCTCCAAAGAACAGACTGTGCAATCAGCCTGGAAGGAAAGTCAAGGATATGTCACAAGTGACTTTCCCAATAAAACAACAACAAAAAGCAACACTGAAGAATTTTTGTTTCCGACCGAGGAATGCCAAGTGCCTGCTGCTTTTTAATAGAATCTGCCCCCTTCCAGCCCAATCGACCGAAGGTCTGCTTCAGACCAGGCTCACCCTTAGTCCATTTTGCTCAGTTGTGGCGGGGGGAGGGGTCAGTCACAGGGGACTGTGGCGTACCTCAAGGAGGGGGAGATATGGGGTCCACTGAACTTAGATTTCCAAATTTAGGATGAAAATTTGCCTTCCAGGGGTTTCCCTCTGGAGATGGGGATGAGGCTAGATGGAGGATTTGTGGCCTGTCCTGGTGGTTCATACCACTTTCCCACATGCTGCTCTCGATTCACTGGGACCACTTCCAGGATCTGCTTGTGCTAAGGCCAGACAGCACACTCTTGACCTGGTGGTTCCGAGGTTATAAGAAGTGTCCAGGCACTGAAGAGAAGCAATGTACGCACATTATAACCACAAGATTCCTTAGAATTCCTTTACTACTGAAGGAAAGGAATCTGCCATCTGGGAGCCTTTGAATACCACAGAGAATATGCAAATTATCACTCCTACCTTGCCCCCCCCTTACAAAGTTGGCTTGCACTCTGGGTATGGAAAGTTCCTTCGAATTCCTAGAATGGCTAACTGGGGCTTCCAGCAGCAGGAGACACACACTCCCAGCGCCATGTGTTAACTCCCACGGGAGCTCACGGCTAAGAGGAAAGAGGCTCCAGAAGGTCCAACTTCCTCCCTGACCCCAAATTCTTTCCTCCACAGAAAACTTTTACCCAATTAGCTGTTTGCCCTTAGAATGCTTTTTATTATTAGCCACTTAACACCCAGAAATGATTATGCTTTTTTCTGGATTATGCTAAAAAGCAAAATGAAGATAGCCCTCTGACCAATTGTGGTGTCAAGCCTCCCATTGCCAAGGAGGTCACCGGCTTCTAGATTTCTTCCCCAGCTTCCCTTACAGTCCCATTCCAGAATGTTTGGAAATGAACGTTCGGGTCACCCAACCGTAAATAGAGGCTTGGGAACCATAAACAACCGAGGTATCTGGTAAGGAAATACATATGGAAAATGTCGTTTTTTTCCCAGCTATTTCTCTGTATACATCCTATTTCCACAAGATCAGAAGCTCCTGACAAGAATGACTTCAGACTCTCCACAGAGTCTGAGACCCCTAAGTTGTGTTCCACACAGAGGCCTGCAGCCCAGAATTCCAGTGCACACAGACACGGGGACCCCTTGGTCCTCTGCCTCCTCTGACCTAGCTAAGGCAGGAGACAGTCATGCCACCAGTGGGCCTACAAAGATATGGTGTGTGCCTGGTCCTGATTACTCTGGCTCTGTAAATTTGACCTTGTCAACCCCAGCTGTGGGTACGTGCAGGTGGCTAACCTGCCCGGAACACAGCTCAGTTAGGGTCCCATGGTCCCACGGTAGTAACACAGCTGGTCACATAGCCACAACAAGGACAGCTTTTTCCTCTGAGGTGCCGAAGGGCTCTGTGGGCCCTCCCTACGCAGATCTCTGGCTTTCCCAGCCCAGCAACAGAGCTCCCTTTAACACCTTGCTTCGTGAACTTTTTTTTTTTAAAAGATTTTTTTTTTTTTTTTGACAAAAAAGAGAGAAAAATCACAAGTAGGCAGAAAGGCGGGGGGGGGGGGGGTAGCAGGCTCCCTGCTGAGCAGAGAGCCCGTTGCGGGGCTCGAACCCAGGACCCCAGGACCCTGAGCTCATGACCTGAGCCGAAGGCAGAGGCTCAACCCACTGAGCTACCCAGGCGACCCTGCTTCGTGAACTTTTTATCCGTTAGCACAAACTTCTGCCAAATCTGGGCGACTAGATAGATCTAGGTATGAGGAGAGGTTCGTCAACAGAGAAACATCACCTCTTAAAACTAAAGACCCCACATATATTTGAATTAAAAAGCAGCTGACCTCCACCAGCCTTCAACCTTCCTTGGCACGGTAGGCGGTCTAGTTCCTTTTTCTTCTAAAAAGCCTGTGCAGCTCGAAAAGAACCTGACACAGTGCAATTTTCCTAGGGTACAAGGCCACAGCTGTTAAGTGGCAACCTCACCATCAAATGCAGCTGAAACTCCATCCTGAAATTCCATCCCGAGGTACGGGACATGCAACGAGAGCTGTGTTTTATGCCGGCGGTTGGGGGAAGCTGGGTTTCTTGACCCACACACGGCACCACGGTCATAATTCACAGCAGCCCAGAAGTCAGTATGAAGAATAACTGTGCCATCAGGGTTACTGAGGTTTAAGGACTGCTTCTTGGCTTGTTTTTCTTTGGGCCAGTTCTGGTATCAAGCAGAGCTAATGCATTTCCAAATGTGCTTCTCACTGAGACGCTGCAAGTTAATACCTCCGGACCCAAAGTACACTGTCCAAAAGTCTTCGCAGCGCGTATCTATGCATATAGAATGCATGCAGTATTCTATATGGAATGCTGTCTTCCCTTTGAATTTCAGGCATGAAAGTTAGGGCAGCCCCTTATCCAACCACAGGACGAGATCAGGCCGCACTGTATCCATCTTTTGTGAAGTCTGGATGATAATTCTCACTTTTGGCCGCTACACATTTAAGTCGTCTAGGAGTTTCCACAAAGCGCCCATATCTGGGCCTTAGCCCAGATCAACTGTGTCCGTATCTTTAGATATGCTGGAGGAGTTTCCCAAGTGATTCTGATGTACAGTGAGGCTGGAGAAACACTGGTCTGGGCGTTAATTCAAGGAGCTTGGTGCTCTTGCTTATGCTTGTTCTAAACAAGAGGATTCTATGCAAGCCCGGTTCCCCAAAATGGGAATTCAGGGAACACCAAGAGTTGCCATTCACTTCTCACTTGGCCCTGAATGGCTTTGCTTGGGTCTTGATTTTCCTGCATGTAAAATGGAGTTTATAATACACACTCACTTCTATTTCAGGGAGTTGTGAGAATGCACTGAGGAATGTGAGTCTCCAACACAGGTGTCACAAAAATCAAGGCATTATTAGTATAATAATTATTATTAAAAATAGTTGACCGTAATATAAACTCAAATAGCCCAAATCATATTAATTACTAAAATGGCTACGGTGGCAGGGGTGGGTGCAGGAGGGATAGGAACAGTCTAAATTGAGTGTCCATGGGCCAAGCATTGAAGCTGATCCTTCGCACACATTAACCAGCACAATCAGGTCCTAGTTCTGGTTTTCTCACTTAACCCTGGGTGAGTCACTTCATTTAGGTGGGACTTAACATGGGAAGGTTAGACTGGGAGATTCTTATCCTGGGGGTCCATGAATAAGTTTTGGATAATCCGTAAACAACATTAAACTGTGTGCAAATGTGTGTGTGTGTGTGTGTGTGTGTGTCTCTCTCTCTCTCTCTCACATGCACACACACACATACACACTCTTTTTTTTTTTTCTGGGAAGAGGGCCCATAGTTGTCACCGAGCTCTCAAAGAGGCATATGACCCCAAGATAATATTAAAAATCAGCAGAATCTTCCTAACTCTAAGCTTATGATTATGGATAGAGAAAATAATACCTTCCATTGTTGTTGGCAATTCAACAGACATTTATACGATGTTGAATTTCAAACACATTTCATCTATAAAGATATTCAATGAAAATCCTGGACAAGAGCCAAGAATAAAAAGGGAACCGACAAGCATCAATCACATAACCACAATGGCCTTCGTCTCCTCCCGGAAATCAAACTAGGCTGAAGATGATATCAGGTCACAAAAGACCCAGAAGACTTGCACTGGCCTAGAGAGGTCCTGGGGCCAGAGCATCCTCGGGTGTCTGCCAGCCCGGAGGTTCTGCAGCTCCTGCCCTCTGGTTCCACCGTGGGACTGGTGGAAGGAATATGGATTTGCATGGGGGCTGGAGCACAGATGGGGCAGAACGTGAAGTCTTAGCTCAGAGAGAGACGTGTCTACAGTATGGGACTCGGCCAGAACAAGCACCTGTCAGTGTCAGACAAAACACAGAAGGAAAAACCAGATATGAAAGTCCAGGGTGGAACAACGTGTCTGACGACGTTCGGTACAGACTTTGCTTAAGGCTCTCTATAATCACGTCTTCAGGACCCAAACTTGCTATCAGCAGACACCAGGACGCATGCTTCTGGGCTTCCTGCCAACAGAACACATTCATTCAGAAGCCCAGTTCAAATGCTGGGGATCATACTAACATCTTAAAGATCCACAGATTTGGGCTGCTCTGATCCTTGGGACACAGAAAGTTGAGAGAGAAGGCTGTGTTTTTTCTAGTTCCCCAAACTCCGCCCTTTCACTTTTAAACAGTTCAGTGATTTGGATGTCTCACTTTGCAAGACTGCCATCCATCAGTGTCATGGAGCCGGAGGACACAGCTGTACAATAAGAACCAAGGCGGAGGGGCCCCAAATGCAATATTTCGCTTCTGGCCCAGGATCCTCTAAAGCCCTGTGTTATTAAGGGTATTACTGGCTTCTATCTTCTCTTGATATAAGCCATTCCACACATAAACAATAATGATTCCAAAGCATATGATCTAGACCCAGGCATATCTGAATTCCTAGGTAAGGTAAGTCTTATCCTTATGCAAAATTCTTAAGCCCTTCAAACCTCATTTTTTTCCCAGCTGTAGGAAGGGAGACAATACTCTGTCCCAGGACAGAGGTGATTGTAAATGAAAGCCCAGAGATAATGCACCTAGCACAGTGCCTAGCATGTAATGTTACTCAACAAATACTGTTTTAAATTGTCTTGGGGCTGTTTTCACTTGTTCTCCATAAAATCTACTGAAAGCGTGGGACATACGCTCCCAGATGGAAAATCTATCTTCTTTTGCAAATATGTTCAGTGCTGTCTGCCTCTGTATCTGACTGAAATGATGTATTGTCTAGACATCACCTGACATGCTCAAATTCTTTTAAAAAATAAAAATGAGGATCAACTCTGTACCAGGTAAGGTGCTTGGGATTTTCAGATGAATTATCTTGTTGTTGCTAGTCTGTAGTACATATTATATTTGTCCATCTACCTAAGAATATAATGACGGGGCCTTGGGAATCAACTTCCAAGGATTTATTTAATACCTTAGAAATAATAAGACTTGGCTAAATGGAAACCAATTGACTGGGATTTCTAAAAAAAATTTTGAGCACGTGTTAAGGGTCACATGGTGTGGCAAGGGCTAGAATGAAATCCCACTGGCTACCTGCCATCCGAACAAGACTTTCTATTCTAGTAAAGAAGAGACAGTATCTGGATCAGAGTTTCCACCATCCCTGGCCACAGAAATGAAATTGTTGACTCAATAAACATTTATTGGGAAACTAGTAGAAGAAGAATTAGATGCTATCCCCGCACTCATAGAGCACGTATCCTGGAGGAGGGTTAGAAAAAGACAAAAACTTATCTGTGAAGTAAATAAGCAGGGAGGGAGGAAAGAGAAAAATGAGGGGCTCAGCAGATACTGCAGAATTTACCCACCCTACTTCAGCCCAACCTCTTTTTCTCTTGCCCTATAAAAGTTGGAGAATGAAATACTCAAATCCTCAGCACCCCCAGAAATGACCACGCAACACAAATTCCAGCCAATGAGATGCGGGTGTGAAAATGCTACGAAGGGGCACCTGGGTGGCTCAGTGGGTTAAAGCCTCTGCCTTCGGCTCAGGTCATGATCTCAGGTCCTGGGATCGAGCCCCACATCGGGCTCTCTGTTCGCAGGGAGTCTGCTTCCTCCTCTCTCTGCCTGCCTCTCTGCCTACTTGTGATCTCTGTCAAATAAATAAATAAAATCTTTTAAAAAAAAAGAAAGAAAAAGAAAATGCTACGAAGACTTTCCATCCCCACTGAAGAGGAGAAGACCTGTAAGGGGAGGTGTAAAAAATAAAGAGGGATCCTGTGACAAGGTGTGAGAAGAGAATCCTAGGAGGAAGGAGCGGCAAGTGCAAAAGGCCCGTGGAGAGAAAGCAATCACTGGTTTGAGGATCTACAAGGTGATGATGGAGGGGAGCAAGGAGGAGAGCAGCCAGGAGGTAAGATTTGAAAGACAGGTGGGGGTTGGTTCATGTGGGACTATGTAGGCCATGGTAAGGTTTTTAGATTTCATGCTAAAAGCCACGTGGACACAGTGAAGGATCTCAAGCAAGAGAGCAGCAGAACTAGATTTCCTTTCGTTGCAACATGGGAGACAGATGATAAGGCTGCAAGATCGCATGGAAGGAGACCAGTCAGGGCCACAGTAGTCCTGGTGAGAGATGACAGGGGTTTGGAGGCGGGGAAATGAAGACAACCGGATGCATCTGAGATACATTTTGGAAGTGCCTTGAATTGGAGGAAGAAGAGAAGAACAAGCAGGACTTCTGGGTTTCTGGGCCAAGCAGTTGGGTGGAGGGTAATGATATGGACTGGGATGGAAGGGGCTGGAGCAGGAGGAGGAATGTGCAAAATAAAGCATTCAATCAACTCAACAGCCATAATTCCCGCTTCAGTGATCCGACCCTTGGCCAAACGGATGTTCTCCCATCTTGTTCTCCATCCCTTTACTTTCTCTCACAGGCTCTCCCTTGAGAACCACAAGCTGTAACTATAAGACCAACAACACTTCATTTCAACTGGCAGAAGAAGAGGAGTGGGTGGAATTAAGAGACCGTGAAGCTAAAAGCAAACTGGCGGACTCAGCCCCTGACTTTGGAGTGCTCCTCATGGAATTCTGAAAATGAATGAAATGTGCAAACCTCCAGAAATTTGTAGCTGAGACTCCAAGTCTTGCTTCCAGTAATATTCCTACTAAACACACATCACAGGGTATAATTAAATATTTGTGTGAATAACTAATATCTCCCTTGTCACTAGACAGAAAGCTCCATGAGGGCAGGGACCTCACGGGCTTTGCTTACCACTGGATCCCCACAGGGCACCGTATACAGTAGGCACTCAGTCAATATTTCTTGAAGGATGTTTGTACAGCTTTTTCTGGCCAGTGACAGAAACTACAAGTTGTCCCCCAGCATCCATTGTCTTTTCCCTCTTTATTAATAGAACCTCTATTTTTTTCCTGGACATATGGCAACTGTGTTAGAGCTACCATAACAAATACCAAGAACAGTGTGGCTTAAGACAACAGAAATTCATTGTCTCATGGTTCTGGAGTCTAGAAGTATGAAATTAAGGTACTATCAGCAAAGCCACACTCTCTCTGATGGCTCCAGGCGAAATCCTTGCTTGTATCTTTTAGCTCCTGCTGGTTGCTGGCAATCACTCTGACTCACTGGCTTATAGATGTACCATCCAGTCCCATGGACATCTTCTCCATGTGTGTCTTTTGTCTGTCTTTCTAATGTGCATATCCATCCCTATTTCCAAATTTTCCCTTTTTATAAGGACACCAATGGTGGACTAGGGCCCAACCTAATGACCTCATCGTAACTTCATTACTTCTGTCAAGACTCTATTTCCTGAAGGTCACCTTTTTGGGTACTGGAGATTAGAACTTCTATGTGTCCTTTTTTTGGGGGAGGGGTTAATACAATTCAACCCATATTAGTCACTTAGAATAAACAACACTTCCCAGATTTCCTTGTAGCTAAGTGTGGCCATGTGTGGTTATATTCTGACCAATGGGATGTAAACAGAAGCAGTGTTTCTAGGAAGGTCTTTAAAGGAGTAATAGTGCCCTTCTCCTTCCCTTCATCTTTTATGGATGGCTGGAATGCAAACTTCATGGTTCTAGCAGCCATCCTAGACCTTCAAGTGACCTTGGCAATGGAAACTGGGCAAAGTGATCATACAAAATAGGAATCAGAGACCACAGAGACACATCTCAGCCTTGGACTGACTTCTTTCCAGCTTGTACATGACAAAGATATACTGGTCTTAACCACTGTTTGGAAGGATTTTATGTCATTCATAAAATAGTGACACCTAATAGTCGCTGATCTATAGCCCCAAACTGTGGAATTTTCTGTAAGTCACACATCAGTGGAGACAGTAGACAGTATTTTATTTATCTTTACTTTTCCAGATAAATTGGTCATGGATAAATTCAGGAGCATGGCTGTAGAAGGAGATGTCCAGCCTTGGTTAGGGTCGTTTTTTATTTCTTCCAGGTATAGGTGAGTCTTGGGAAGTAGGGGTCACTGACTTTACACCTGGAGGCAGTCTTAGGGTTATCTGCTCTTGAGGAATCCTTCAGAAGGTTAACGGGATTTGGCCTCACATACTACTCAGGTGTGACACGGAAAAATAGGGTGACCACCTAATCTACTGAGGTCTAAGGGGTGTCAAGGTTTTCACTTCTCAGTACTTGCCCTTCCTCCTGTCCTCAGGGATCCAGCACAAGGAAAACCAGCATTATAGCCCAAAGCCGATCAGTGCAGGAATGGCTCAGGATTCTACGAAGACATTTCTAAAACTTGCCATGTCCTTGTTTTTGTAAAAGATGACTTTTGCAACAGTTGTGCATATAAACATTTATTTTCAACTCAGTGTAAAACAAGGTTTGCAGCAAGCAAAACAAACCCACTTCTAGGAATTGTTGGGGCTGGGACTTGACGTAATGCCAGTAATTGCTGATTTCTACAATGCACAGCTCTGAGATCAGGTTCCATCTTACAATCACTGCATCTTATATGTGATGAGACATAGGAGACAATCCTCCCTGAAGGCCTACTCTGTGACAGCTCTGGGCTTGATACTTCATGCACGTTTTCTTATCTGTCCTCACACTTATGCCATGAAGCAATGATCATTGCCATTTTTTTTACCATATTTTAATTATTTTTATTAACATATAATGTATGATTTGCCCCAGGGGTAGAGGTCTGTGAATCCTCAGGCTTACACATTTCACAGCACGGATCACTGCCATTTTAACATGAAAAATGGAGGTTTGGCATTTCTAAGAAAGTGAGCAAATTGCAATAGCACGATGCCACATGGCAGGGACATCTGATTATCCAGACCAGGCTCCCCACGATACCCCATTTCAGCTACTGGCCTGCTACTCTGTGCTACATGTTTGTAAATATAAACTTATTTAAGCAAATATGAGCCAGCAGACTCAGAATACCACAATAATTGGAATAAGCAATATAATACTGGCACCTACACACATTTGTTGAGGGTTTATTATGGCCAACTACGGTCCTAGGACACATTTCGTTTCATTTGACTTGTGAGTGACTATTTTAAGTGTCCCTGTAAAAATGAAGAACTTGAGGCTGAGATTAGAGTTTAAGTCATTATCCTGGGTCCTTTACAAGTGGTGAAGGTGGGATTCAAACACCTGCTGTCTGACACCCAAGCCTGACTCTTCGTCCTATGACCCAGCACTGGGCACCACCTGGAGACTTGAGCCCTTGGGAACATGGGATGGGCCACAAGATAAGGAATGAGGAGGATGGGTTGGATGAAAGGAAGAAGAATGACTAGTCAAGATAAGTCAGATATGGTTCTGGGAGATTCTAAAAGTGGGGGAACCAGAGGTGCTTGTAATAGGCTCACTGGATGAAGCCAGTGAGAAAGGACCTGTGTCCTCCTCAGTATGGTGGCAGCTTTCTAGAAGAGCACAGGAGCAGAAACATTAGGGAAATGAGAGAAGCAGGCAGGATTTGTGGGTCACAAGGAAAAGGGAAACACAGACTGTTAAGGCCAGAGCTCAGGGAACTAGAAGGATCACCAGGCCTGAAGTAATCATCAGGCTTATGCTATAAGCCTGATCCCATTGGACGCCTCTTAGAGATGCCCGTGTATTCATACTGTGGGGAAAGGGGTAGGATAGCATGCCTCCCTCACCAACCCTGTGAGGAAGACTCCACATCTTTCCTCATTCACAAGATGAGAAAAAGGCCCAGAGAAATGAAATAATTTGCCAAATATCACAGAGACATGAGGCGTGCAGCCAGGAATCTATCTGACTCTAAAAACTTGAACTAATTTCTGGTGACAGAAGTCCTAACAGTGAGGCATGAGGGAACTTTCTGGAGTGCTGGAAATGGTCTTTGTTCTGAAGGCAGTTGTGCAAGTGTGTACATTTGATAGAGTTTATCAGACTATACACTTAAAAGCCATATACTTGGTTACATGACCATTATAATTGAATTTAACACAATTTTATAAAGCTCTTGAGCTTCCTTCCCTAACTCATGCATTCTCATTAGGTGTGACTTAGCCCCCAAAGGCAAAAAACTGCCCCAAAAGGGAGTGTGAAAAAATCTTCCTCTTTTTATGTACAAAGCATATACACGTGTACACACACATGTACGCACACACGCATTACATCGACAGGAATACAGTGCATTTGTGTTATCCAAACTTCATGGGAGGGATGATTAGGGGGAAAAATGTCTTAAAAAGGCTCCTTCAGGGAAAGATAATAACAAGTAAGTTGAGACACACTCTACCCTATCTCGTCGCTACCTCTCCTTCCAAAATTCTCTCCACACTATAGTCTAGCCATGGCTTCCATTCTTGTCTTCTGAGGAACCATGATCCTTTTCTGGGTTTCTTCTATATGGAATAAACCCTTTGTGTGTATGTTTGTGTGCGTGCATGTGTGTGTATAACACACATGTGCAGAGAATACACACACACATATACACAAAGTACACAGACACACAGGCTTAGTTGACTTCTATCCGCTCTGTAGATCTCAGCTCAAGCATTTTTCCTAGGGGAATTATTCCCTGTCATTCTTCCCACCATCTTACAAAAATGAGAAACTCCAGTCCTTTTCTTCATAGTTCTCATCTGTTTATAATTATATATTTAAGAGTGGAATTACTTGATTAATGTCTCTCTTCTCTAGATTGAAAATCCCACGAAAGCCTGACATAGTATCTGGTGCATGGTAGGTGGCTAATAGCGACTTAACAAAGAACTGTGCCGAGTTGCCCTGTCTTCTGGAAGGCTGTTAGAGGCGAACATGAAGACCACCCTATGTTAAGGAAGGACACAGAGCAGCCAAGGGGTCTGAGCCGAGGCCCTGAGAGGTGGCTTCTTGTGCAGGCAGGGACCCCCCGCAAAGTGGTCTTTTCTCCCCCAATGCTAGTCATGCCTAATGATGAGCAAAGGGACACTAACCCTACTGCTTTCTGTGAACTAAGGGACAAGATGGCTAGAGGCATAGCATGGTGCATAAGACATCACCTTTTATTCCCATGCATGAATTTCCTGAACTCAACTGGAAAAGAACTACCTTTAACACAGTTAACAGAAAGCATTTTTTTCATCTGTGTTGACCGTGATCCCACAGTTTGCTACTTGAATGCCCAAACTGTCTTGGCTAAATTAATTAGGAACTTCGGATGGTTTGCCCAACCTGGCCTCTCTTGGTTCAGAAGGAAAAGTCCATGAGAGATATAGGTTTGTTGCTATGAGGAAGAAAGTCCAAAAAGCAGGATTTTTATTTTTTTTTTCTTCCGTATAAGAAATAGGAATATCTGGAAGGTGTAAAAAAAAGAACACAATGACCATACATGCCCTACTCTGAGTCAGATAGCTCTGTTTCTATATAAACAGGCAAATAAACAAAGAGAAAAGAGGCCCCATAAGTCCACATCCATCAATTCATCACAGCAGGAAACAAGAGAAGAAGCCAGGAGTCTTGAAATCCTTCCTGAGTGTTGGCACGGGATGCATAAAAACTTGAATACTGTTTCTCACAGGATTTAATTATTCCCACCAGAAAAAAAGAAACTTTCCAGAAAAGAGCAAGGATAACTTTTGTTCCTTATTTGTAAGTATGGCTCAAATGTCTTCACAGTGTGAAGGATGAATGGTTTACCCTGAGAGTAGGTGATTAAACTAACATGAACGAATATTCTGCCTCTTTCATCTGGGTGACCCAGTAAGATCTAGAGCTGACCCAAGTGAGAGGTTGGTGCCAAGAATAAAAATTATTTATTTGATCTTCAAGCCAACACAGGTGAACACGTGACTGCCCTAACAATTCATTCGGATTAAATACAAATTCTTCCCACAGGAGACATCAAAGGTCATGCATCCATGAGTAATTTGCTAGAATTCAAGGTTTTATTGGGATATATCATCTATTAAGCTCTGCCTCGTGGGTTTGCATTTTATGAAATAATGCAGTAGGAAACATTAGTAGGGTTTTGGGGCAGCGAGACCAGGCTTGAATCTAGTTCTGACATTTAGAGACAGGGTGACTTGGGGAAAGAGATACACTGGGTCTCAGTTTCCCCATTCATGAAGTCAGGAGAATGCTTCCCTTCCACTTTCAAAAGTTGGAAGAACAATAAAAGAGAGAGTGCATATGACATGTATGGGGACACAATGCAGGTGTTCAATGGGTGAGTTCCTCAGCCTTTCTATGGAAGCTCAGATTCATTGGATCATTCAAAAATTGTTTCCAGCACTTACTAAACGCTGGGAATTGTGGTAAGTACTGGGAACATAGTAGTTAAGATGGACAAGGTCCCTACATTTATGGAGCTACTAGAGACAGATAGATAATAAACAAGTAAGTACTATTATCAGATTCTGATAAATACTATGCCTTAAACACCTAAGACACGGTAATAATGGTAAAGAGTGACTCGAGGAAGATAGGGAGACTATCCAGGGTTTTTAAGGAAGCTCCTCTGAAAGACTGACCTTTAATCTGAGACTTTAATGACAATAGTATAGAGCCTGTCATCCAGCCTTGGCAAGAAAACTTGGTATTTGGGAGGGACACCAGCAAGGCCAGTGGAGTCTTATATAAGCAAAATAGGGTAGGTAGTAATGTTATTCTCAGCAGGGTCCAGATCATGGACACTGCAGTCCATGGGAAGGCGTCTGGACCTTATTCTCATTGTAATGGGGAGCCATTAGAGGATTTTAAGTGCCAGAATCATTTGATTAGATTTATTTGTGGGCAGATGAAGATACAAGCATGATGTATTTGTGAAATGTAATTCTTCCCTGTCTACAGTGGAGAGCAGCCACGAGAGAATCACATAAAATAAAGTTATGATAGACAGTGTGGTCCAGAAATGGGTTTCAACTTGATGTGATTAAAAAAAAAAAAAGATGTCATTCAAGGTTGTGACGTGAAGCCATGTTTAAGTGATGGCCATTAGACTGAGGCCTGCAGTCTTGTGGAAGACACTTTATTTCCTTTCAAAGTAGAAGAAAAGAAGGAAGAAATAGAATTATTCCTCCTCAGTTTCTTTCTCTAGGATTTCAGTATTCAGATGCTGGTATTAAATGGCCTTAGGTACAGAAGGGGCCTAGTATGGTGCAGGGTCAGGCACACAGAATACACTCCATAAATTAGAGTTCCTTCTCTCCTTTCCCCCTTCCCCCCTTTGCCTTGAAAGAAACCACGGTCCATTGCTATGGAATTCCTAAAGGGTGAATGAAGAGTTGCCAAAGAGAAAATGTAGTAAACAATCTCTTCTAGTTGAAAATGTACGGAATGCTGGGGGCGCCTGGGTGGCTTAGCAGGTTAAGCGTCTGCCTTCCGCTCAGGTCACAGTCAGGGGGTTCTGGGATGGAGCCCTGCATCTTCCCGCTCAGCAGGGAGCCTGCTCTCCCTCTCCGTCTGCCCCCCCGCCTCCCCGTGTGCTCTCTTGCTCTCTCTGGGTCAAGTAAGTAAATAAAATCGTTAAAAAAATGCACTGAATGCTGAACGGTTGACTAAGCTTTTGATGATTCTCATATTTCGTGCTACATTGTGGAGCTCTAATGCCCAGTGAATTTACAGTTTTCATTTTTTTTTAAAGATTTTATTTATTTATTTGACAGGCAGAGATCACAAGCAGGCAGAGAGACAGGCAGAGAGAGAGAGGGGGAGGAAGCAGGCTCTCTGCTGAGCAGAGAGCCCGATGTGGAACTCGATCCCAGAACCTGAGACCATGACCTGAGCCGAAAGCAGAGGCCCAACCCACTGAGCCACCCAGGCGCCTCTACAGTTTTCATTTTTTAAGCAAAAGAACCATCAGAAGAAAAACAGCTCCAATTGCAAAGATGCTAGATCAAGTGCGAATTTTAATGACTCCTACGGCTGCTGTTTTTTAGGCATGGGAGCGAGGAGAGGAGTTGTATGAGACAAAACAGCAAACATCTTAGAGAAGATGCAACTAATTGTTCTCTTTTTTTTAAATGAGCGTCTTGATTCAGACAAAACTAAAAATAAGGTTATAGTCTAGGGCCTCTGGTAACATCCGTTTCCTTTCAGGTCTCTGGGAACAAACATTTTCCTACGGCATGGAGAGCAAGTCATCAGAAGACTAAAGACACACTTGACAAACAAGCTTGAGATCATATAGAAGTCGAATAATTGACCGAAACGTCTAAAATTCCATTGCATTTACAGCGGAGGTCAGGCTGGAACTTTCCTTGCTCTACACGTTTGTAGGCTCCTGGCCCTGCCTGTCGTTCATTCTCAACTGGGCTGCCCCACCTTGCAGCCCAGTTGCCTGATTCAGCCCCACCTGCCTCAGTCAGCGGTGTAGATAGGGAGGCATGAGAGCTGTGGGGCCACGGGGCTAGGTGGCCCAGGCACAAAGACCTCAGATGTCTCTACTCCAATCTAGAATTGCGGCAGACCTTATCACTCTCCTGAAGGACACCTGTTCTCTGAAGTTCTTCCAGACATTCTAGAGAAGTAAATTTTAATACAAACATGAAGGTCTCCTCGCAGGATGGATTAAGGATGCGATTTAAATCAAGCAAAAGCTCTCCTCTGGGTCTGGGAAGGTCTAGAAGCATTAACAGGGGCAAATGGCCCTCAGTTTCTTCAGTCTGGGGTCTGTCCTGTCCACACGCTGATGGCCCACATCTTAAAACTTTCCGATCCCCACAGAAAGGTGACATAAGAGAAAGAAATGGTACCCATGAGAAACTTAGCTACAAAATGGTCTCTGCTTTGGCAAGTCAAGTAGTGAAATTCAGCAGCCACGGTCACAAAGGTCAGGCGCAAGTCTCTGTCCGCATCAGAAAGCTGGAGAAATCCAGGACCGTGACTAGAGGGGTGAGGCTGGCATTCCACGGAGACAGTGACCCTGAACACAGAGCGAGGCACTTGACACTATCCTGGGTCAGCTCCTGCCAGTCAGAGGTGCTAAAGGAGGCTTCTGGCCAGAGCTTTGGATCATTCCTACCGCCCAGGCCAAGCAGGTCAATCATTACGCAGGTCAGCGGGGAAGCTCCCGTGGGCTGGTGTCCCATCCCCCGTCCCTCCCAGGGCTCAGCCCAACTAGACACACGGCCCTGCAGCTTTCCTGAACAAGGGTAAAGGGCAGCAGCAACGTGACAGGTCAGTGGAAACGAGCCTCTGGGACTGGATTATAGGAACAGATTTTTTATGTAAGTGGAGTTATTCGAGGGCAAGTAAATACGGTCAAATAGGAAACAGTTCCATGTTTTCTGCGAGAAAAATAATGTGCTAGGTAATTAAAATGAATATACACGGTTAAGTTATATGGATATGGAAGGGCATGGTGTTCTCTGTCTTTTTCGTTCACCCAGCAGTACTACTCAAAAATATATCTTTCTATACTCATCTCAATACACAGTTTGACCAAAAGCAGTTTCTTTGAACATTTGTTTTTGTTTTTAAGAGAGACAGTGAGAGCTGGGGGAGGAGGTGGAGGGAGAGCGAGAGACAATCTTGAGCAAGCTCCATGCTCAGTGCAGAGACCGACGTGGGGCTCAGACCCAGGGCCTGAGCTGAAATTAAGGGTCGGACGCGTAACTGAGTGAGCCACCCAGGTGCCCCTCTTTGAACAGTTGTTTTTTTTTTTTTAAGATTTTATTTATTTATTTGACAGACAAGTAGGTGGAGAGGCAGGCAGAGAGAGAGAGAGAGAGGAGGAAGCAGGCTCCCCGCTGAGCAGAGAGCCCGATTTGGGGCTCGATCCCAGAACCCTGAGATCACGACCCGAGCCGAAGGCAGAGGCTTTAACCCACTGAGCCACCCAGGCGCCCCTCTTTGAACAGTGTTAATGCTATATCTTAACAATCATAAGATTTCATTTGAGTGTTTTCTACTAAATGATAAAACTTTGTGTTAGACAATTTAAACAAGTTTTTCACCTGCTGGACTTACCAGAAATTTTAATACACTAACGTGCTTTGTGAATTTCCAAAAGGGCACTAAAGTGCACAGCAGTTTGAAATAGTTTTAATTACAGGGGCCCCTGGGTGGTTCGTCAGTTAAGTGTCCAACTTGATTTCAGCTCAGGTCATGATCTCAGGGTTGAGAGATGGAACCTTTGCACTGGGCATCGAGCAGGCTTAAGATTCTCTCTCTCTCTCTCCCTCTGCCCCCACTCCTCATGGCTTGTGGGCATGGATGCACACTCTCTCTCTTTTAATTAATTAATTAACTAATTAATTTTGATCACAGAACCTCAGGTCAGTATATTTTGCTGGACCAGAGAGCTGTATAATACACCCTTGGAAATGCTGCTCTAATAAATCCTGCATTGTTCTAAAAACATGAAAACCACGGTACACCCCTGGAGAAACTGAGACTATACACCATATGAAATAGTAGCTTATGACATTGAAAAAAAAAAACGTATCAGGTTACCCACTTATTGGGGTGTATACACTAAGGCCTTAATGAATGGGCCGATCGACAATGCCTAGAACAGTAATTCATGTTCATCAATAAAGACAGACTACAATCAATTACATGGGCAAGCACAACGAGGTCTTCGACTGCAGCGTAAGTCCATCACTTTCCCCAAAGCAAACATGCTTTAGGTCAAAGCCCTATGTGAGTGAGCACATGCTCAGCACTGAAGCATTCTGCCAAAAATAATTTCTACTAGGTGCTTTACTATGGAAATAAAATATAAAACTCTTCCCCGAGCCAAGAGTTCCATTAGAAAATGACAAATTCAGCCTCGGCACAGATACAAATGCTCGCCCTTTCTGCTCCCGGCCAACTTTTCTGCTCCGAGTTTCTTTGGTGCTGTGCCTACTGCGGACGGAGGAGGGAGGAAGGGCCTGTCACACAGACAGAGTTGGCCAGCAAGGCTTCTGCAACTCAGCCAGAGCACAGCACCTGGTGAGCCCAGGCTTCCCTGCGTGAATGAGGCGTTCAGATCAGGGCACAGAGTCAACCCCTAATCCTACAGCACTGATTACCCAGACCAGCAGTAATCTGTGGTCTGTGTAACCTTGAACTGGTCTCTGTTGCCCAGATTTCTCTTCCAGTGGGCACATCAGTGGAGGGTAAGTGCTGGACATCAGAGCTGTGAAGACCCAAGCCATGCCTATCGCTTGACTGGTTTACTGGTCCAGGAAAAGGACTGATGATGGGAAAGGATAAGAGTGCTGAAGAAATGAGCAGAGGAATGCTCTGTAGCTTTCAAGTCTTCTGCATCCTCCCACAGGCCCAGATAATCAAGACATAAATATCCTCTGAGAAATGTTTTACAGATGACAGAAGAAAACTGGGGTAGGTAAAGGTGTTTTCTGTTTGTTTGTTTTTTTTTAAGATTTTATTTATTTGAGAGAGAGAGACAGAGAGGGAGAGAGAATCTGAAGCAGACACCGCACTGAGCATAGAGCCCGACGTGAGGCTTGATCCCACAACCACAAGATCATGACCTGAGCTGAAACCAAGAGTCAGGTGCTTAACTGACCTAGCCACCCAGGCACCCCAGGTAAAGGTGCTTTGAAATAGAAAACCAATGCTCTCAACAACTTCTTATATGATACTTCTGTGTAAATAAAAACAATGTGCCAGATGGTGACTACCCTTACCCAGGGGAGCCCCGAGTCATCTACAGAATTGTCATATCAGTATGCTGTCCAGCTGGAACTAATATAACATTGTAGTTAATTATACTCTGATTTAAAAAGCTTAAAGAAACCAATATATAAATACACACACACACACACACACACACACACACACACATCCTTACATATATATATGTACGTGTGTATATGTATATACATAATATAAGAAGTCTGGAAGGTAGAAATCAAAACGTGAACAGGACTATGCTTTACTATATGTCAATCACACCCCAATAAAGCTACTTAATGTTAATATAAATAGTGGTTATCTCTGAGTTATGAAAGATTACAAGCAATTATCATTTTCTTCTACTGTATTTTCTTTTTTTTAGATTTTTTAAAAAATTTATGTATTTGTTAGAGAGAGAGCGAGCGAGCGAGCACAGGCAGACAGAGTGACAGGCAGAGGCAGAGGGAGAAGCAGGCTCCCTGCCAAGCAAGGAGCCCGATGTGGGACTCGATCCCAGGACGCTGGGATCATGACCCGAGCCGAAGACAGCTGCTTTACCAACTGAGCCACCCAGGCGTCCCTTCTGCTGTATTTTCTACATGTTCTTGACTTCATATGCATTACTTTAGTACCAAAAAACATCTTAAAGTTATTTTTAAAAATCTTCCACAATTCATTCAATTTGTTTGATGTTTGTGTCATTCTCTGTACCTTATAAAGAGCTTCCACATATTTAACAGAAGAAGGAAATATGTTACTTGAGAGAGGATGAAACAGGCTCTGAGATAGTTATAGGATTGTTCAGTGTCAAAGATCTAGAAATTAGCAGAACCAAAATGGGAATCCCAGATCTCCTCTTCCAAATCCCATGACTTCTGTTTTCTTCTGCTCACTGCTTGCTGCCTCCCATGGTCTAAGCATGTTCCACTGACTGCATAAATGCCACCAAAGTATACTTCGCATAGAACCAAAGCTGTAGAGTTATCATATAAGACTTGAGCAAAAAGTAGGGCGCCTGAGTGGCTCAGTTGGTTAAGCATCTGTCTTCCGCTCAGGTCATGATCCCAGAGCTCTGGGATCGAGTCCTGCACTGGGGTCCTTGCTCAGTGGGGAGCCTGCTTCTCCCTCTCCCTCTATCTGCCCCCCTGCTTGTGCTCTCCCTCTCTGGGTCAAATAAATAAATAAAAGTCTTTTAAAAAAAGACTTTAGCAAAAAAGCTACTATTTTTTGTTCAGACTCAGTACTGGTGGAGGGGGGTAGATGAGAATAACCAAGCAAGGGCCGGAGACCAATGAGGCCCCATCAGAGTGACAGGACACCTTTTCCTCCTGGTGGCCACATCACACACTCTTGGCTTCACTTCAACCCTCTTCAGAAAAGGAAAAGGAAACTTGACCAAAATGGGACCAAACCACTCAGGGAGGGAACATACAGATGGAAACAAACAATGAATCGAGGCTAGAGGTGTTCAGACATTGCCCAGTTGGAGGTACCTTCATTCCTGCCGCTGCTGCCGGGCCACTGGGGTCCACAGCCTGGATGTGGCATGGCTTACTTCCTCGTACCACGAAGCCCCAACCCACGGCATCACCAACAATCTGGAGAGGAAAACCACAATGAGCAATCAACAGATGGTTTCTAGCAATTTGCCTGTCCTTCCAAGAGAAAGAAAAGCAGCCCAGGATTAAGGTGTGCATCCTGACATCTCTCTCCTCTGTTCTATCTGAACCTTGTGGGAGAACACAAGTTTGCTTCTATCCCAAACACAGGCGTATCAATGTAGAAAGGGGGGGGGTCAAGAAAATACCTTTTTGGCAGAAAGAAGCCTCCTCTGTGAGGGGTACTCATCAGTACATAGCCAGCAGATCGCCTCTTTCTTAGGCTGCTATGCAATTTAATATCAGACTCCCATGGAAAATTTAGAAGATTGTGCAGTCAAATGCTCTACCACTGAGTTATACCCCCCGCAAATTTAGAAGACTGTGAAAACACGGTTGAAATTTCTCTCTAGGCCCAAGTTTTGTTCCAAGTTTATTCTTTTCCCCCTGGATCCAGTTATACTTTCCTGGTGATCTTGCTATATCCGTGAAGTCCAAAGGAACAATTTAAATTATGAGGAATGTGAACAATTTAAATTGTGAGGAATATGAAGAATTTTGGCTTTTTTGAAACACAATTTTGTCTACCAAGAAAAGTAAGTGAATAGGTACATAAAGTTCACAATTTACAAGGAGGGGCTGTTCCAAAAGTGTTTGAAACTAGAAGGTACCTTTTCCTATAGAATCATCACACTTGACAGTTACATTCCCTGGGCAGCTCCCAGACACGTCTCTAATACGTACCCCAACTAAAATGCAGAAGACACATGTTCACAATTACTAGCAATGAGGGCATTTACATTTAAAACCAAAGAGAAATACTTACAAATATAATCAGCTGTTTCTCGTATGCTTGAGACTGATGCAAGGCAGGAAAGCAAGTGCAATTTTGGTGAACATTTTCAAAAAAAAGTTTAGGCCCTCCATTGGCTTTAGGTTTTGCTGGTATTACTAGTTCCTTATACCTAATTCACTTCCAAAATATAGTTTATCTATATTCTCCCCTGTTACAGACATATTTCCAGTGCTTTTTACATATTGATGGGCTATGACTGACCCCAAGTTTATTTTAACTCCTCGGTGCCCAGAATGCGAGGCAGACCTTGACAAATATTTGAGAGAGAGAGAGAGAGAGAGACCAAGCACAAGCATGAGTAGGGGGAGAGGCAGAGGGAGAGAGAAAGGGAGAAGCAGACTTTCTGCTTAGCAGGGGGCCTGATGTGGGGCTCGATTCCAGGCCCCTGGGATCATGAGCTGAGCTGAACCAACTGAGCCACCCAGGTACCCCCAAAAGTCAGAAGACTGAGGAAGAGTAGAAGTGCCTTCAAGAGCACATCGACGTGGTTTTGTGCAGAGACTGAGAGAAAGAGGTGGGGAATGGAGAGTGCGTGGGGTGCTGTCAAGCAAAGCACTTGGATTCTGTTTAAAGAAAGCCAGTGGAGGGGCACCTGGGTGGCTCAGTGGGTTAGGGCCTCTGCCTTCAGCTCGGGTCATGGTCCCAGGGTCCTGGGATCGGGCCCTGCATCAGGCTCTCTGCTCAGCAGGGAGCCTGCTTCCTCCTCTCTCTCTGCCTGCCTCTCTGCCTACTTGTGATCCCTTTCTCTCTGTCAAATAAATAAATAAAATCTTAAAAAAAAAAAAAAAGAAAGCCAGTGAGGTCGGTAGTTCTAGAAGGAAGCCTGGAGGACCTCCAAGAAAGGGCAGGGGGCCAGGAGGGGCTCACAGGTACACAGTGCTCCAAAATCTAGGGCTTGTACAACTCAAGACATGCTCAGCATTGTCAAATGCACCATTACAGATTATCCCATAGTTTTCTTTTCTCCCCTAAAGACTCCTCTAATGTCTTAAATGAATTTTGGGATTAACTGTAACACAGAAGGAATTATTGGCATTATTTGCACTGCCATTTGCCTTAAAGTCTGTAATTATATCAGACTAAGTATATGGTGGAAACCTTTTCTTAAGGGCACGTCAAAAGGAATTTAAAACACTGTATTCATCATAAATCATGTCAAGTCCTAATGCATTTTAGTGCCCAAGGGTCAAGAAAATCTACTCTCACAATAATGCCAAAACAAAAGGGAAATTAGAAGGTTTTCAATTCTGACCCTAAGCTACACACTGATTCACTGACATGTTGACATGGCACAGAGAGAAAGCACGAGAAAAACCCAAATGAGGAGCCTACCGTGAATGTCTTCCTTGCGTACGGAGCCCCGGGAGTCAGGAGTTCCTCAGAAGTTACGGGTCTCTTCAACACTGTAAGGCAGACACAAGGTCAAGGTGCAAACCTTTCTGGTCGTTTGTTCATTCACGTAGCGATATTTACTGAATGCCTCGTACGTGACCGTCCGCAAACAAACGTGGCAAGGATCCCCGCCTCACAGTGTATCTTTCTAGCCAAGCAGAAACAGAAAACATGAGCAGAACGATTAACCCTATGCCCAACTTAGAGACTTCTGGAAAGAAGAAATGGCACAGGAGTGTGTTGATATTTTTCTATCAAGAAAAAGTTGTCTAGTGCTCACGCTTCTTTCTTTGAATCCTGACATGTATTCAACAGGACAAGGTTAGGAGAGAGACTTGACTCCAGCGGTCTGAGAGCCATGTTTCAAGAGCTATCCCCCACAACATACGGCACACATCTCATTCATGGAAGCTTTACTCATTTCCTGATCAATACCCTGGACTACATGGACACACTCACTGCCTCTTGCCCTGAGGAATGATGCTAGAGGAATGTTAAGCATACTCAGCGCGTGCTAGGCTCTATGCTAGGTGCTCCAAATATATTATCTCATTTAGTCATCACAAAAGCTATCTAGCTAGGTTCCACACTATCCCTATTTTATTAGTGAGAGACCGGAGGTTTAGAAAAGTTAAATAGCTTTGTCCAGGATCTCAGTCCTCATGGGTAGCAGAATCAGGATTCAAACTTGGGCACTGGATACCAAGGCCCAGCAGCCTCTGTGACACGGGTCCTCCCATGCTCTCTTTCTCCATGAGCAGAAGGATGGGCTCAAAAACTCCAGAAGGCAGTGGTGAGTTGTCCTCCTAAGATATCTGTTCTTATCAGCTTGCTGCTGTTGCCCAGCAAGATGGCAAAGCCAGCAGCCAATCCCTGACTTGCAGGCTGCCTGGAATTCTGCCAATACCATAGTCCCTCCTTATCTGTAGGGGATACATTCCAAGACCCCCAGTGGGTGCTGGAAGCCACGGATAGTACTGAGCCCTAGAGATACTACATTTTTTCCTATGTGTACATATTCATGATCAAGTTTATTGTAGAAATGAGTCACAGTAAGAGATTAACACCAACACTAACAATAAAATAAAACAGAACAATACACTGTAATGAACGTCTCCATCCATCCTAAGCTCACTAAGAACTTGAGAGAGGACTGCTATGGCCATCCAGAGAAGCCAGTGAATGGGGACCCAGGGAGCCTCCTTACCTAGTTAGAGATCATAAACTTGGGTATCCCAAAGAAATATGAGGGGCCAAGGCCAAGCCCCTAACCTGGCAAAGTGCTAGCCTTCAGTTCCCGTGGCTGGCAGCATTTAGAGGTCAGGGGCCAGTCCTGGAACAAGGGTACAGCAGAAAAAGATAAGGCAGCACAGGGCAAGGCCTTGATGACCCACCAGGAAGTGTGGCCCTAACAGACCCTCTCTCTGTTAAAGGCAATGAAGTGCTTCTTGTTGAGATGACAGGTGGCTGGGATGACTGGTTGCTTTTATAAAGCTCATAAAAGAGAACATGAATTTCCATTCCCCCCAAAAGAGGGAGCAGGTCGAACATCAAAGAAAGGAACCTCTCAGATGAACAGGAGATAAGAGAAGAGGTCCATGGTTGAGGACTCAGACTTTTTAATTCCTTATCAGACAAGTCCCTCCCTTCCTCCCTGTAAGGGTCTACTTAGCCGGAGCAGCCCCACCTCGGTAAAACAGCCATTTTGTTGTTTATGCAGTGAACTTAGATTGACCCTGCCCCCCAGAGGAGCTCACTTAGAAATGGGTCTGGGAAACCTGTAAAGTATGGCCGACCAGCCCCTGATAACAGAGCCCAGGTACCAGGACCTGTCAGGCCAGGTGGAGACGTCCAATCAGTAAAGCGCACCTACTACCTCCCTAAACACTAAAGAATGTAAACCCCGCCTTCTGGGCTCCAAACTAAGGCGCCAGTTCTGACCAAGGTGATAGGCTAGTTCGAATAGCTACTATAAGGTAGATTGCAATCCGACTGGTCACTCGTGTGTGACCTAACATGACTGCACAACTTTCTTTGTGTGCTACAATCTCATCCGCCAGGCTCAACCGCATAGCCTTTGTTCTATACAACTGGTCCATAAGGTTGGGAGGGGCCGCCTTCTCTGTAAGAGGCGGCCCTGGCCGGTGGGTTTGGTTCTCGAAATAAAGCTTTACTTTACCTTCGCTTTGTATCGGTCTCGTCCTTTTGTCCATGGACCCTTCATTCCCCAAAACCACTTCTGGGTGTATGAATTTGGATATAGAAAGCACATTGTACTGTAACATTTATTATTACCATAATATTACTGTATTATTACTGTAATATTACTACCCACTTCTTTAATATACAATATCTTTCTTTTTATTGAATAATTGACATCTAAAACGGTATTAGTCTCAGGTTACAGCATAATAGTCCAATGTATGTATATATTTTTGGCAAAGCATCACTACAGTAAGTCCAGTTAATACCCTATGAACTCACAGAGTTACAACTTTTTGTTTTCTTATGATAACCTGTAAGATTTATTTTCTTAGCAACTCTGAAATAGACAATACAGTAATACGAACTATAGGGGTCATGCTGTATATTACACCCCCAGACTTACTTGTTTTCTAATGGGAAATTTGTACTGTTTGCCCATCTTCACCCATTCTTCTGGCAATGACCAATCTCTTCCCTGGATATGTGAGTTTGGTTTTTTTTTTCCCCATTTTCATTCCATATATAAGTGAGACCACATATTTGTCTTTCTGTTTGGGTAATTTCACATTGCATAAGGCTCCCAAAATCCATCCATGTTGTTGCAAATGGAAGGGTTTCCTTCTTTTTTTCTTTCATGGCTGAATGATATGCGGTTGTGTCATATCCCTCATCTTCTTCATCCATTCATCTAGCCATGGACCCTTAGGTCATTTCCGTGTCTTGGCTATTGTAAATAAGGTTGTGATGAACGTGGACATATGGATAACCTTTCAAGCTTCCGTTTTCCTACCTCTGGATAAATACCCAGCAGCAGAATTGCTGGATTATATGATGATTCTCTGTTAGTTTATTGAGGCCCCCTCATACTATTTCCCACGGTGGCTGCACCCATTTATACTCCCACCAACAGTGCATGACAGTGCCCTTTTCTCCATATCCTCGCCAACACTTGGTATTTCTTGTCTTTTTGACAATAGCCATTCTAACAGGTGTGAGATCATAGTTCGTCATGGTTTGAATCACACTGTACTGTGATTTTTGACCACCATACTAATAAAATAAATTATAAATTAAAATATTTTAATACACTTGCACTTTCTTCTGTTGAAAAATATAGAAATCTTGAAGCCCACGGAATTATCCTTTAGCTTTCTCTTTTTGTGTCCTTTGGAAGTTATTTGCTCATTACAAGAACATCAATCATGGGAATATCTGGTAGCTCTTTTTTTTGGCTGGCTTAGGGCATTTATACACAGTACTAAAAAAAATACAGCCAGATGCAAATATAATGATTAATTTAAAATGCCTTACTGTAAAGACCTGCTTATCTGCTCGAGGAAAAAAAAAATCACACATAAGCTCACTGCACCCTGGGAACCCTCCCAAGAATGAGGGAGAAGCGTGTCAGAATATGGGTGAGATGTAGGATTTATGAAGCACAATTAAGACAGTTGAGACAACCACAATGGAGACCCAAAAAAGGCAACCTGACCTTTCTTTGTTGCCTTCTTATCAGCATACTTTCCTTTTTGAGCCAAGGGGTGAGGAGAAAGAGGAAACAGGGCAAACCCACCCAGGAAAGGTGGATGTGTAGTTCATTTAAGTAATTGACACTTTGCTCTGACTCTACCATTGTATGCAAATGCGAGCAAGAAGAAAATGGCTTTAGCCTGGCTGACCCTTTTCCGAAATTGAACTCTACTGCTTCTAACTTTAGGTTACACCTGTCAGATTTCGATCAAGGCTTCAAAAAGCCTATTTCTAAGAATACAGTTCTCCTTTCTCATTCTACCTTATCAGCAGTGTTCCATTCATTGTAAAACACATAGGGGCTCAATGATTTTCTATCCAGAGTCACTGTGGGAGCCAGCTTCTTCATTCATTATGATTTTACTCTTCCAGCTAACCCTCCAGAAGGTAGCAAAAAAGTGTAGGATTAAGTAAAATACTCACTTGCCTAGATAACAGCCTTACATAACAGTTTTCTCCTCAAGTCCTTTGATCAATATCTATTTGTCCTTACTAACATGTGTATCCCCACCTACCGCCCCCACCGCAGAGAGATGATGGGTTCATTGAGGGAAGAAATCATGACCTTTCGTCCTTACATCCCCAAATGTGGTGATGAGAGAACAACATGAGCCAAAGGAACAAAGTCTCTTCCCTGAAGGCGATATACTGGACAGGGCATGAAAAAAAGGGAGTTGAGGGTGTTTTCAAGGCAGTGACTATTAGCACGATGGACCACGCAATCTAACCCTGGCAAAGCAGTGGGTAAGGGGCAACGAGAAGCTGGCTGTATCTGGGCGTTACAGGAATCTTTGGGCTGAAGAACCGACGGGGTCAAGGAAGAACTGTTTTTAAGCACGAGCTCATCACCAATCTTTGCGCTTAGACTTTTCTTTCTGGAACGTAAAGGCCATGGATTTCGACGAGTAGGATCAGAAACTACAAGGCATCAGGAGTCATTTTCAGAGAGAGCAGGGTTTGCACAGATCCGTGCCTCTTCTTCGTGGGGTGCTGGGACCCAAAAGGTCTTTGCATCTGCTCAAGCTCTCTTAGGACTGTGGGGCTTCTCCCAGATGCAGGGACAGCCGGTATCTTCCACTGTCTTCCCAACTACCTCTGGAAAGAGCTGCCTTGCCCAAAGTCCTGCCCTCCTCCCCAGGGGCAGCTGACATCCAGTGACTGCTCAAAAACGAGAGCTGACAGGCCTGGCCATGTCATCCCAAGTTGGGACAACTCTGAAGGGCCACCAAGGGACCCCAGAGCTCCCCATGGAGTCAGTGGGGCAGCCTGACCCTCCCTCTGCCCAAACCTCCATGTTTCCCTTCCGTTCCATGGGACGCTGGCACCAGATTCCTGCTCAGGAGTCTCCCCCACCCTGTCTGAGAATCTGCTGCCACCGGGGGGTGGGGGGGACCCCTGCCTGCACATCCCCCCTCCCCCCACCCCCCGGCCACCCCAGTCACCACCAGAAACGGGTTTGCCTTTCGGCCACTCACCGGACTTGGGGTTGCAGAGCACCGGGGGGCTGCTGCTCAGGGTAGGGCTGCTGCTGAAGTAGCCGCTGCTCCCGCAGCTGCTCATGCTACTCCTCCGGACGGCAGACACGATCTTGATCTCCTTGCTGGGGCTGACTGTGCGGGCCGGAAACACAGCGGGTCACGGGGGCGCCGGCCTCCCCTCCCCAGCGCACGGGGGCTTGCCGCCGCCACACACCGCCAGGCCAGTCCCGCCGGCCAGGAAAAGGCACCCTGGCCTTGGAGTCAGAAAAGCAAGAATTTGGGCACCTGGAGGGCTCCGTCGGTTGAGCGGGGGGCCTTCGGCTCGGGTCCTGACCCCAGCATCCCAGGATAGACTCCCGCCTGAGCAGGGAGTCTGCTTCTCCCTCTGTCCCTGCCCCCTGCGTGTGAGCTCGCCCTCTCTCTTAAATAAATAAATAAATAAATAATTTTTTAAAAAAAGGAAAGAAAGAAAGAAAGGAAAAGAGGGGAAGAAAGAAAAGCAAGACTTTGAAATGCAGCCTGCCACTTGTTTCAGTCCTTGGAGTCTCAACTTCCCCAGCTGTGAAGTGGGAATAATGAGATCCCACAGGATCAGTACGAAGAGTGGATTATATGATGAATGGGAATGTACTCAGGCGCATAAAATGTTGTTTCAAGAATGACCGAGCCCGTGCTGAGCAGTCCTGGGAAGGATGTAAATTACCTCCCGGCTTGACACTTAATGGATTAACGGTAATAATAAAGCCTCCTGATTTAATATGAAGTCACTAATCACCCAGAGCCATGGAAGAGGGAGATTAAAACACAAGACCACATATTTAGCTCTGAAAGCGTATGTGGGGCAGCCGTCGGATCTGGTTCTCTTTGCCACGGAGTGAGTGGCTCTCAACAAGGGAGAGGAGAGAGGAAGATGTCCGGTCAAGTGACAGAAACCGCAAAGAGTCCCCGCTTAGTGCCTGGAACGTGGGAAACAAATAAATGCTGGCTTTTGTGGTGACCACGTCCCCTCTGTCCTCCTTTCCATCACTGTCACTTTCAGGTTCTATCGGGACCACAAGACACAGGCAGAGCTTAGTGCCAGAAGAGAATGGGAAGAGTTACTCTGCATTTGCAGAAGGCTGCAGCCCAAAGGGGACACACAGCTGGGGTGTGTCTGAGCACAGACTGGGCCCCTGACTGGCTGCTAGTCCTCACTTTCCCTGAGGGGCTCTTGCTTCCTTCTTTCTTCCACCCTAGTTCTGTCTGCGGGATGAGGTGGGTTGGGGCAGAAGCACTGGAGTTAAGACAGAACTGGGGTGAGATCCAGCTCCGTCCACCCTTTTCTAGCTCTGTAACCTTGGGTAAGCCCCTCCACGGCTCCATGCCTCAGTTTCTCCACCCACAAAATGGGAATAAGAAAAGTCCTTCCTCTGACCATATGGTGAGAATTAAAGAGGAAAACTATGCAAGTAAGCTTAGTTCAGTGCCAGAGGGCACAGAAAGGTCTTAATATGGCTGCAAGTGTTCTCACTGCCTTCTGCCATAAGTAACCAAGACGCACATTTTCACTGTTCCCTGAGTTTCAGGCGAAGCCCAGATCGTCCAAACATTAGACCAACCAGTTTCTCGGGTCAATCATGCCAAGTTTACAGAGGAGTTGAAGACAGCCATTTAAGCACTTCCCCTTCTTCCAAAGAAGGGCACCTCAAGCTAACCTTTTCTGGATGAGCGGGGTTATCTTTTCAGACACCTGTCAGTGTCATTTCTGGCAGGGGCCACTGTAAATATGGGACTGTGTGACCTTCCATGTGATGTCCTAGGCTTCATGAGCTCCTCTGCTTGCTTTTCACAATTTTTCTTTGTTCTGGGTCACCCCTTCATGCTGGGTTGACAATCAATAGTCTTCTACTTGAATATGCCCTCACAAGTCCTTATTCACTATTAAAACATAGAGCTTTTCAGGGCTCTGATTTAGAAAACTGGATCACTAATGATATGTAAGAATTGTTTATAAATGAAAAGTAAATAAGGTAGCGTGAGAGCTTAAGAAGATTTCTATCATGAAAAAACATAATTTGGTATAATTATGTTTTCATGACATCTAAATGGACTGCCCAGGAACAATATGGTGATGCTGGTTTTTTTTTTTTTCCCCATACTTTTTGGTTATGAATAAATAAGAAGGTGCCTGAGAACAGCCTTTCACAAAGGTGAGGCATCACTGGACTAGTTCTCAAAAGACAAATGCACGTGATCACATACACAATGAAACTGACATACCGGACATAAAACTGGTAGATTTCCGATTGTCATGGCTCTGCTTCCTCAGGCAGAAGGGGCTGTCATGAGTTTCCTGAGACGAGGGCGATTTTTCATTGAGCAGCTCCATCAGTCTGCGCCTCCGCCGGAAGTTCATTCTGAACTGGTAGAGAAGGTTGCTGTCCACGAATGGGTGCTTGTTGGACACTGGGAAGGAGAAACAACAGACAAGCATGTCTGGTGTCCTGGCCACAGAGCACCACAGCCAGGAGACTCCATCCAGCAGGGGCAAAAGTCTTTGGAAAGAGTATAATTCTCCAGATGCCACATGAGCTTGTAGTCCACATACCGTCCCAGGAGCTTTCCACGTGCCACGCACTTTAAAAATTTGCTAACCCATTCCTTGGGGGGAGCATTGCCTGACTTCACCCCCGATCTAAAGTCATACTCTTCCTGGTGTTGTCTGAGCCTCTATGCAACCTCCCACTGAGCACTTATCACACAGAGCCTGCATTGTCTGTTCACTTCTCTGCCTTGTCCACTCAACTCTAGGCTCTCTGGGGCGGTGATCATGGCTTCATGTGGTCATGTGTCCCAGTGCCCAGGAAAATGCTAGTCTCATAGCCATACATCCATTCGTTTTTAAACTTTTGATTTTGAAATGATTATAGACTCAATGAAAGCTGCAAAAATAATATAGAGACTATACATAATTTGTTTTTTTGTTTTGGTGGTGGGGAGAGCCCATCTTTTTCTTCCAACTAAGTCCCACTGCTTAAGGGTCCAGACTGTGTCTTAATCATTCTGGCATCCTGAAATCCTAGACTACCCCGTGTTTGGCTCAGAGTAGGTGCTCAGTAAAAGACTGGTAGTGAACAGTCTAGTCTGTTCAATAAGCAATATGTCCAGAACACAGCTAACTTTAAACTATTTATGGCTAGTCTATGCAATAGAGCTCATCTTAAACCAAGGTGTGGGTTCGTGGTAGGTCACGAAGAGGTTAGTTACTAGGGCATAGGAAATTGGAACATTAAAGACAATGCATCTCTAGTATTTCCTAAACTAAGTATAGTCCCCTTTAAGCCTTTCCTTTATTCTGAAATGATATCATCACAGCTTTCTTTGTTGTCCATTCATCCATCCAATTATTCAACTCACATTTATTGACTTAGGTTGACTTCATATTGTGTACATTTTTTGTCCAGCAATTTATAAAATGATGGTGAAAAGAGATAAAAGATGTTTTTTTTTTAGGTACTCATTTTGGCAATTTTTTTTTGAAATGTGAAATTTAAAATTCTATAAATCACTAAGAAAATAATCTAACACAAACACTGAGAATCATATTAACTCATTTATTAATAATAGTAACCAGTACAGCAGCCTCTTTAGGTGTTTCAAAAATAGCATCACATCCCTTCTGGCTCAACACCAGGAAGTAAAATCTAGGGTTATAGTTGTAGTTATCATGCACATTTGCTATGAGTAATTCTGGTTACATGAATATCCAAGTCTCAGAAAGGTGGGTCCCTTTTAAGAGAGTCCCCCTGCTAACTTTTAACTTAGTGATTCATATAGTTCTTTCACGTTTTTATTTTTATTTTTTTAAAGATTTTATTTATTTATTTGACAGAGATCACAAGTAGGCAGAGAGGCAGGCAGAGAGAGAGAGGGGGAAGCAGGCTCCCTACTGAGCAGAGAGTCCGATGTGGGGCTCGATCCCAGGACCCTGAGATCAGGACCTGCGCGGAAGGCAGAGGCTTTAACCCACTGAGCCACCCCGGCACCCCCTTTCACTGTTTTTAAATAGTGACTAGTCACTTTGGCTAAATGAATGATTTTGGCGACAAAGACAAATACACTTAATTCAGTGGTAGTTCTGCAATGTTCTTAATAAATGATGTAATTCTTGGATTCAGGAGATGCTGAATGCATCCTGGACCAAGAGATCAGCCAATTACATTTGGATATGATATCTACAAATAGTGGTTCTTTTGCAGATAGTCAAATTTTAATAATAAATTTACTTTATCACTACATTCAACAGTACTATTATAATAAAATTTTGTAGAGAAGTTATTTATTTCCAGCAAACTTTTCTGAGTGTATTGAGATCTTTTAAATCCTCAAGTTGACTTAGGCAACAGTATCTTAAATTACAACCTGAAAATACACACTTTTTTTTTTTTTGAAAATACACACTTCTGTACACATTTATTAATACCTACTTGTTTTCTGTTTGGAGTGTGACATATACAAAACAATGGCTCTGGAATAAATAAATACAGAAAAACACTCTAAATCCAACCAAATTCCAGAATGGCCAAAAGTACTTTAAAAAGTATTTTTTTTTTAAGATTTTGTTTATTTATTTATTTGACAGACAGAGATCACAAGTAGGCAGAGAGGCAGGCAGAGAGAGAGGGGGAAGCAGGCAGAGAGGCTGAGCAGAGAGCCCAACGCGGGGCTCCATCCCAGGACCCTGAGATCATGACCTGAGCCGAAGGCAGAGGCTTTAACCCACTGAGCCACCCAGGCGCCCCTAAAAAGTATTTTTGATTGAAGTGGAAATTTGGCTACCAATTTAGTCTCCTTGGGCTTTAAATACCGAGACCTAGAGTTGAAGTCATACCTATGCTCCATTCTCCACCTCCCCAGCTCTCCGCCACCTACAGCTCAGAGGGTAAATCTGGCATCTGAGATGAATGGGTTAAATTCAAATAGTCCTTATTCATCCTATTCCCTCTCCAATAGTGCAAATGACCTGAAACGTGACCGACTAAATCAGGGGAAACAAAAGTTGGATGAGACAGTAGACCACACTTGATAAGCATAATGCCAAGTGGGCTGTAAGAACACAAAAAATTAGACCTCTATTATTTTACAAGCACTGTTGTTATTTTTACAATTACCATCATGTACTGATGATGATGCCATTTGGCTTATGGGAATTCAATTTTATGACACACGATATTTAATGCCCCACTTCCATTTTCAAGGACTCATTTGGATTTTCACGCCCGAGGAGCAGCCACATGCTGTGAAAACGAAGGTCTCCGTGTGTTCATCCTCCAGCTGTGTCGCTGGAACAGATGGAGTCCAATTCTCCTCTCAGAATAGAAAAGTGACAATTGCATGTGTCACTTGCATTGTTTTCAATAAATTATTTGGCTTTTAAAAGGGTTCTTTTTTTCCTCTCTCTCATTACAAGTTGAACACTGAATTTCATGCATTGGCTTTGTTTGTGAGCATAGCCTTAGGTATAACACAGATAATTATAGTCACAAAATCTTGATGAGCACAGGGAGACAGCCATATTATAGCAACGATCATTCATTCATTTATCCAACAATGGCTTCCATTTATTTATCCAACAATGTGAGCACCTACTAAGTCTCGTACACCATGCAGTTATCTGTCTTAGCACAGTGGCTGGAATATGACAACTTATCTGCTCCTCCTTTCAAGCTCAACAAAATCAAAGTCTGCCAAAAGAGACATTGCTTCAGATAAGAACAAAACCATTAAGTTGGGACTTCATTACACACTCTCTTTGGCTGAGTAACTTTTAGAAACTAATATTACACAATAAAAAGTGAAGGTTCTAGAGTTCGATGACTTCAGTTCTGATCTCAGTCCTGCCAACCTGACTAGCAGAGTGCTTTAGGCAGCGTACTAAACTTCCAACTTTGCATGGCTTTGCTGTGAAGGAAAAATGGTATAATGGACATGAGAGATTTGGAATGTTGTCTGAAATCTAGGGGTTTAAGTCTTCTTGTTCTTAGACTCCTGAAGATTGACTTTAGCCTTAACCTTAGTCATAAATTATATATGTAGAGTCTCAAGAAATAAACAAAGGCTAAATGACAGGACAGTTTATATTCCAGAGAGAGAAAAGCATTGGTTTCTCCTACACTTTAACATGACATTCACTATATTAAATCCAAAAGCCATTTGCTACATAGGCGACTTACTCTTTGGCAAACACAGAAGAAATAACCTAAACTCAGGGGGAAAAATGAAAGAGAAGAAAAGAAAAACCATTTAGGGGAAGGTGACTGTGGCTCTAAAACTTGAGGTTGTTCCAATTTACTTCTCAGATCCCAACACTGTACAGGGCTTTTATTTAAAGTAAATATTGTGACACAAACAACTTGACAAATTTCGTTCTTTGCTCCTTGAAACTATGAACCTCTAACCAGGAATAAATAAGACAGAATATTCAAAGCTGACATTCAGTATCTGGTTTTTCTAGTTGTGCTCTTTCAATTATAGTTATAATTGAAAAGTGATAATTATTTATTCATTCAATTTATGATTTCTGGGACTTATGAAGACTTTCCTTTCATATGGGTAGCATTCCCAAGGGGCTTGACTTGGCTTCGTATTAAATCAGACA